>VZSZ01000698.1:796359-870668 GCA_013398815.1 Ibidorhyncha struthersii
AGCTGTGCTCAGTCACACCACCACCCCCCTACCCCCACCACCCCCCGAAAGAAGAGCCTTAGTTTCATGGTGACACGAGATCTAAGGAAATTTTTTCCTGTATATAAACTTCAGTGGCGTTTCCTTATCTTTCCAATTATTCAGGGTGTTGCATCTCTGCTAATTATGATATCCTACTGTGTAGCTGTTGCATCAGGCCCAGCAGTCCAGTACATGGACTGAAGATTGCCACAGTCTTGCTAATTACTCCCGGATGCGTGCTCCAATCCTGCAAAATCATACACCTGCCCAGCAGTGTGTGGTGTTTAACATTCACTACCTGAAGAGATTTACATCAAAGCGACATTTTTTCAGTTTAACTGCCTTATAATTGGCAGAGAACACAGGCACGGTAACAAACAGCCTTTTGCTTCGCGACAGGTCACTGCTTCGATGAGATGGAGGAGCGTCTGAACGGCACGGTGGCTCTTGCTGTCTGTGTGCTGCTGATGGGTCTGGTCTCTGCTTCCTGGGATGATGCCTGTAGCTCCTGGTTGGATACGTAGCCATAGTTTTCTCCTGAAAATCAAACTAGCAGAATCCCGTCTTTCATGCCATCTGTTAGCTGCTTCTTTTCAAGAAGCTGGCACCACTTCCAAATCCATAATGGATCATTATGGACAACAGAGATACTGGAACTGTATAGATCTTCAAGTAAATGCATGGAGAGGAGATGAGGGAGACTATGCCGTCACCAGCAATGACTGGCAGCAAGACCTGAGCTTCAGGACATCTCATTGTGCTTTTCTGATGATGTGTATGGGGGTTGCCTAGGAAATCCAGAAGCTATTTGCCAGCTGTGACTTTCTATATCTTGATGAAAAAGTTTATCCATTGCCATCTGGTCCCCACAGCCGAATTAGCAGATCTAGAAATGGCTTTTTTTTCTAAAAGTCATTGTATTGCTATCAAGAAAGTGGTATTGTATCTGATAATGCTTGCCAGTTTTCAAGAGATTACTAATAGAATTGTGTATGGGGAATTTCTGACTCAAACTGTTGATGAAACCCCTATTTCTATTTCCTTTTCATGTCGGTTGCTGGCATTCACAAAAAGAAAGGTTGATTCCTCAGTGTACTGCAATACCTTTCTTAACTACATGTTAGATTAACCAATTTTATTGCTGTATAAGGTGCTAGATTTTTCAGAAAATCTTGCTTGTTTTCAGTAATGAGTGAGGGAGAAATTAAAAAGATAGTAGAAGTAGAAGGAAGTACCTTGCTTCAGGGCGTGGAGTGATTGCTGCCGGGGGAAGGGACAGGGAGGAAAAAGTTTCTCATGTATAATATTGCACAGCTGGCTATATGCTTTACTGGGCAGGGGGAACAGTCAGCAGTGTGATACCTATAGCATCAGCATTCCTTTTCTTATCCCCAGAGACTCGCTCTACTCCCTGAAAACATTAACAATGAAGCATTTGACTGGATATTTGCATTGTAGAAAATAAGTGTTTAACTACCAAGTAAGCAGCTGCAGGATGACAATGGAGCATGCCTTTGGGAAATTGAAAGGTAGATGGCAGGTACAAGCTAGAAGGCTTGAGGCAACTAAATAGTACCTGTCTGGAATAATAACTGTGTGCTGTGTTCTGCACAACATCTGTGAAAACAAGGCTGGGGCTTTGCTGAGACCTGGGAGGCAGGTGTGGGGATACTTTCAGGATGGAGAATTTGAGCGACTCGCAAGGTTTTCCCTCCTAAATGACAGTTGTTAGAATGTTATATATTTTGCAAGAAAGGATGGATGGTTTTGATACGCTGCGGGGAATATGGGGGCTGCATGGTGTGATTTGACACACCACAGCTTCATGAAATTCGGTAGAATAGTGCATTTCAGTCAGCCTGGTATATGTGTTTGGGTGGGATTTCTCTGTAATCAGGCAGGGATCATCTGTTGCACATGCCATGTTTTACAAGTTTTAAACTTGGGTCATTTTTAGGTTATAATACAGGATAAATGGGAACATTTGGACACTGGAGGTCTCGTTGTATGCACATGGGCTGTGCTGTGCATGCTTTGCACGGATTTCTTCAAGCTTTCATCTTAAACTGTAGCACATCCTTACCAGTTCTTTCCCTGCTTTGTAACAGTGATGCTGCCTTGGCCTGTTGGTTCTTTTTTCCATTTCTCTCTACTCCCTCTGTTGCTTTCTCTTGCTCTATTAGAAGCATTTGCAAAATCCCCATACTCTCAAGTTTTCCCTACACTGGCAACAAAGGGAAGTTTAAGCACAAATCCTTTTACTCATGCAATGTAAACAGTTGTTGGTTGGTTTCCAAAACAGCAAAAAATGTATAAAGCTACTGTACAAGTTTGGAAGGCAGTCCCTTCGAGGTTTTTCTTCAAGTCTTGGGAGATCCTGGTGTTGATAAATCTTTTCCAGCTTTCTTTCGATATTTTTGCAAGCTGAATTTGCTACTAAGCTAAATTTCATTAACATGGACAGGCTAGTTGAGACAAAAGGCCCCGAGCCCAGGTAACTAATTAACCACGTGGTTCAGAGAAGGTTATGATGAGGCTGGTATAGTGTTTGAACTTTTACAGGCAGCTTTTAACAGTGGATAACACCCGCAGTCTGTGTAGTGACACAGCACCTTTTTTTTGCAAACGGAGGGAAGATAGGGTTGCCATAATTTGTGGTGTCTGGCTCCCCGCTATTCATGTGGCTGGAAGGGCAGAGCCGCTATTCAGGAGTGACAGAGAAGGTGGGCCTGACTTGAATCTCTGTTAAGAGGTTACTTTGTGTAACTAATGTGTGCTTTTTAGATTCAGATTCAGGATGCAGACATGCTCCAAGTTTTCTATGAAGTTAATTCAATGAATTTAAGGAGGTTGGAGAGGTAACAATGTTTCTTCCTACTAATTTGCACTTTCAAGGTACTGTCTCCTTGTACTTTACAAGTAACTGCAGTACTTTTAAACCACATTGATTAAGGTTCTACTGTTAAGTAAAGCCTTTTAAGATTTTCATTGATATCAAAAAGCTTTTATGGGGCCTTACTAAAGGAGAAAAAAAGCCACAATGAGCTTTTAACTGAAGAGAAAATGTCTTGCTAAGATTTGTCAAGATAACAAAGTTGTGCTGGTTATGTGATTTAATTCCTTGCAAGATCAAAATGCAGTGCGTACTTTGTAATGAGACCATACAATGCTTGTTTTTCAATAAACTCTCTTTTCTCTTAGCAACTCAGTTTTAGTCCAGGGTGGTGAAGAACAGACCATGCAACAGGACAGTTTTGAGGTGCTCAAAAATAGACTCCAGTAGAACTGGTGCACAATGGATGTGAGGGAAGTAGCGTGGCTGGGAAAGACAGTAGCTGTAGAGGGCATTGTGCCTTACCGTGCTTCTCTTCTTGAACATGGTGTAACATGGGAGAAGCAGGAGAAGTTGGAAAATGTGTTCGCTGACTTCCAGCCAAGCTGATAACGTGTGCCGCTGTGAAAAGAAACAAACAGGCTTTGTGTATCTTGAAATGGAGTAAGTTTTATCTGTGAAACAAAGGGCTTCTAGCTGTCTGGCAGGCCTCTTGGAAGGAACGTGGTCTCATTCTTCTCAGAGACCTCTAGCATGCTTTCTGGGTGCACAGTGTGTATGGGCTGTGTACACTGATGGTTCAGGCTGGGAATCCTGTCCAGATCATCGGTGTTCAGGTGACTCCTGGATGAATGATTTGTTCTGTAGTTGCCAAGTCTTTATGTTTTTCTGTGGTTCAGGGATGTCCTGCTTTCAGCTCCTCTCAGAACTCGTTTCAGGAGGGCAGTGTATTGTCTGTGCTGGACAGGAGCAGGTCATGCATCTTTTTTCTTGCCAAAGTGTGAGACGAGGGCTCTAGCATGGATTCAGTATAGAATTAAGACAATTAGGACTATCTAGAAAATATACAATATGGTGACTCTTGGAGCAGATGAACACAAAGAGGCAGCAGCTGGTAGTGTGCCCAGTGCTAAATAAGGAGGGGACAGCCTGACCACTGTGACCCTAATGTAGGTCACTTGCATAAACAGAATGGCAATCTGGGACAAGATGGAAAGCTGTGTGAGAAGGGAACTGGAAGACTTCCAAACTATTTTGGTTCACAGGTGTGAGCAGGGTAAATATTATTGTGATGTAACTTAGTCAACATACAATTCCTCCTGATCCCCAAAGGAATAAGATGAGGTAACCCAGCAGTTATTTTAATATGAGAAATTGTGTTCTGTGAACATGTTTTTTTTTAAATGAAGATATGTCTGTGTATATACTGATATTAGTTAGTTACTTTGAAAGGCCTCAAGTGTTTTCAGGACTTTGTGCCATACCCACTGCTCTTCAGATTAGAGACTCTATTTTCAGCACACCAGTTGCTGACAGTACATCGTGCCCGTACATTGTCAGCATTCAGTAAAAGTAGTAATAATAAGTTAAGCAGAACTGCCTATCTCCATGGAGAGATGAATAGAAGCGTACCCAGAAGGTTTAGACAAAAATTTTGATTTCGATTGAATTGTTCATAATTTATAGAAAAGGAAAGTGCTTAGCAATATCCCAGGACTGCTGCAGGCATGGGAAGTGGTGCAGGTGCATGGACAATTAAGTAGACTTTTACTTGGATTGAGATAACTCTTAGCTGTGTCCCAGGGTTATGGAGCCCCACAGCTGGAGGTATTATGATTAGGTGAGATGTAAGTCTCAAATCCTCACCATTTGTAGCTGGTAGAATTTAATAGCTTCTTTTGTTCGGAGCAGACTTCACAACCCTAATAACTTGCTTGAATCCTAATATCAGGCATAATAATTGCTTATCGTTATTTAGCTAAGGAAATTTTATATTCTGATCTATGCTTGTCTACTCTTTGTGAACACTGTTAAATAGCTGCTTTGTTCATTCTATTCAAAAGTAAATGGTTCTTTTCTGAAGTTTTTCCTGTAGAAGATAGCTGTTTGGATTTGTACCCATTATGTTTAGAACCCTTTGAGATAAGAGGCTCTGCTGATTTCAGTGTGCATCCTCCTACACCTGGAGATTGAGTGGTAGGTTGATGAAACAGAAAGACATGAGAAATGAGTGTGATCTGCTCTGCTGCCCATGACATACAAGGTGAAACTGAGCTGGCACCAAGGGAAAAAAATAACTTGGCTGGGACAATGATGTTGTACCTCTTCTAGATCCAACAAAGGAAGCTCCAAACTCATCTCTGGCCTGTGTCTCTGGTGGTACCTCCTTCTAATATGAGGCTATTCCCAAATGCAGAGTAGTCCTCCATGAGGTCACTTGCTGTGTATCAGGGTGAGGAGAGACTAGGATAAATTGCTGCTGCTGTAGATGCTTGTCATCTTGAGCTTATGACAAGTGGCTTTACAGCAAAACTGAAATACTAAATGATCAGACTGACATTCACATGGACATGATTCGTTTCTGTGAGTTCATTCTTCTATTTAGAGAAAGATATTGCTACCCTCCCTTACGCACTGACACAGTTGCCAAAATAACCGCTCTTACTAACTGGCAGCTTTAAAAGCCAGCCTGCAGCTGACTTTGAAACAGAAGGTCAGCAAACGGAGCAACAGACTTCAATTCAGAGCTTTAATGGGAGCCATTGACCACAGCAAAAGGCCTTGACTGGAGTGTCTAGAGCGTGCTTTGCACAGGCCAAAAAGTCACTTTCATGCTCTTTGAACCTTTTGTATAAACCTATATATTTTTCACTCTCTGGATTTCAAGATGAATGTGCAGCCGTGTGCTAGATGTGGCTATGGGGTTTACCCTGCTGAGAAGATTAACTGTATAGATCAGGTCAGTTCTCTTTCTTTATTATTTTGGACTATAATAAATGTATAGATTGGCACTTTTAACACAGTGCAAATCTTTCAGTTCCAAAAATTCTTTACTCATAACTGGGTTCAGAACTGAAATGAGTTAATAATAGGCATATATTTGAGGAAGAATTCTTCAAATTGATAAATGAATGTTAAGGATCAATACTGAGATTTAAAACTCAATAGAATAACAATGAAATACAAATCATGCCTGTTTGGTTTCTGTTTTGTGGTATTTCCAGACATGGCACAAAGCCTGTTTTCACTGCGAAGTATGCAAGATGATGTTAACAGTAAACAACTTTGTTAGCCATGAGAAAAAGCCTTACTGTCAAGCGTAAGTGTGTTTCCTTTTCTTTTTTTTTTTAAAAAAAGCAAAGACTTAAAAAGCCAAGTCATTTTAATGTAATAGCAAATCAGCATTTGGATTTAGCCTGGTCCCATGTGTGATGTGAAATTATGTATTGTTAGTGCCTTTGTGCATATCTTTGGATTTATGGGAATCACAAATGATGGGAAACTCTTGTTCCTGTATATAGAGTTTCCTTATTTGTCCAGTGTGTTAAAAGATACCAAATTAAGTTCCATTTGAGTATTGTGGGAAGAAAATAAACCCAACCATAAAATTCAGTGCTTTCCAAATCTGTGGTGAAGGGTTAACAAGGTTGAGCTAATCATCAGGCAAATGTATAAAATGCAGATTTTGGAGTTAGTTTGTTCTAGGAAGTTTTTATTTTATAATGATCAATTCCTGTCAAATTTGTCAGCAGAAAAAGGAGAGATGACAGTTGTTTTTTATTCTATTATTCTCTTTTGTTATTAGAAACACAGCATTGATATGACGATCATTAAAATTAATTTTGCTCTAGGCACCTACTCCATACAATAATAACTTGAATGTAATCTGAGATCTGTGTGTGAGTGGGGGAAAAGTTATATATAGAGGAGGGGAGGCTGGTATTGTGGTTTTGAGTGCTCAAAGAGAACCTTTTTGGTCGGCTGTCTGATACATTCCTAATATCCTTTTACATTTCCCTTTTTTAGGCATAATCCAAAAAACAATGCGTTCACAAGCGTATTTGAGACACCAATAAATATAAATGCAAAAACATTGTCAGAAGTGGTAAGCGAGGTAAGAAGCTTGAGGGCCAAATGTATTTAGCTTTGTTTTATATTTTGATATCATATTTGTGTCTTGTTTTAGAAATGTATTCTTTATATAATGTAGATAAGTATTCTTTACTTACCTTCCTGTGCTCTTTTAGAGCAGTAAGATCTCAGCCCAGGTTTGAATCATAATTTTTAAAATGCATTCCAGAAGGAGGAAAGGTTAAATCTGAATTTGGTTCTACTTTCAGAAAGAAAAATGGATGGCAGTTTCTCACCTGCCATATCTGATATCTATGCAGAAACATTGTTCACGTAAACTGCCCAGAGCTATGTAAACTTAATAACGAAATCATGGGGGCTTACACAGCCATTTGAAAGGAGAAAGACCTACTTGCTTTATGATCTCTTCTGAAACTGATACTAAAGGGCACAAACCAAAAAATAAATATTATCTCAGTAGGATGTAGGGAGAAGTTCTCATAAATACTTTGTCAAGTAGTGCTGACATGACAGTAACCTGACATGTTATTTCCCTTTTGTGAGGAAAACACGAAAACCAGGGAACTTTGCATGGTTTTGCTGAAAATGTTTTGCTAAAGCGTTAAGGATGGAATAGCTTTCCATGCCTTTCTCATTGCATCTGTCCTGTAAAAGGCTGCTGTGCCCCGGCGAACCTCTAGGGGTGCTCAAAGTCTTCTTTCTTTTTAAATGCCATTCTTTTCTGTCTTATATCGTTTTCCTCCAGATACATTTGTTTCAAACTTGCATTTCTAAGAATTTCATTAATTGAGAAACACAGAAACAGCCAATAACTGATAGCTATCTCACTTCAATGAGTAATACTGTTTTCTTGAATGTCATGTCTTTTGATACTCTAAAATAGTACCATTCATTGCATGACTAAGTAAACCAATGCGTTTCAATGTGATTAGCCATCATTAAAATAAAAGAAGGAAGTTGTATTTCTTAGATTATAGTGTATTAAATTCATTCTGATGTTCTGTATTAGCTGTACAAAGTTGATGTACATTAATAGCCTTTATCAGACACTGTATCTTTTATCATTCTTGTACAGTATTCTTATGCAGCAGTTTTTGCAACATCACAGGCAGTAACTATTTCAGTGGTGACTATCACGCTTACTTTAAACTGTGCGTGACAGATCTGGTCAGGAATGAGTTTGGGATTACTGCAGGTTCTATTTCTGGTTTTAGGCAGTGATATGAGACTCTGATACTTCCAGTGCATGTGAGTATACACGCCAGACAAATTATAGCTCAAAGATCACTTTCCCTTGTTTTTTACACCTAAAGCACCTTCTGTCCTTTTCAATCACATAATGAGGTTCTGCTCCAGAGAGAAAATTGCTAAGGGTAGTAAAGAAGCTGATTTTGCAGTACTTACTTAAAGGGAGTACTTCTGTAGAAATTTTGAGTGCAGGAAAACTTTTTCAGTGGTAAATGTATAAAATAGTGCTAACTTGGGAAAAGGTTTCAATTGCTACTATAGTTTGTTGGGCTTTCATAGGCAAGATTATTTCTTATGCAGAAAATGTAACATGTTTCTTCAATCCTAACATGATGTTCTCACATAAGTCATATTGAGATAGACCTGAATGCAGAGATAAAAATTCAGCTCACTCCCTCTACGTAGATTTCTGTGTGAGCAGACATGTTCATCTCTGTACCTCTGTACTTAATTTGTAAAATGGGAATAATAATACACATGCTCAGTGATTTTTCTGTCCAGTCAGTTTAGATTTTGCACTCTTCAGGACAGGGACTGTTATTTTTTTGCATCTGTACAGTGAGTTGTATAACAGAGCTGTGATTTCAGCTGCATTTCTGTATGCTGTCACGATAAAACTAACATTAGGAAAATGATGGCCCAGGACTAAATATAGCAGTCATTTACATTTACACAATCATGATACTTTGTGGACACTCTGCAGGGAAATAGGAGAGTAGAATATTGCCCACCAGGTAATATTCTTTCATCTAATGCTGCATTGATATGTTCTGCTTAAAATTTCTTAGGGATTTCCATCCTCATAGATTGTTTACCCCAAAAGTATTATCTAAAGACTGAATTATTCTTTCAGAACTTCATTGCTGATTTCAGGTCTAATATGCTGCTCCTTTACAGATGTGCAGCTCCAATAATAGCAGAAATCTTAGGTAGAAACAGAGTGTGGATTAGAGAGTAGAGTTTTGACCTTAGGGCTAAATGCAATCTTCTGTTCCATGAAAACTCCTTTGCCAAGAATGGGTGGCATGAAGAAAGTACTTATGTAGTCTTTGCATGGCGTAGAGCTACAGGCTATGTGGCCTTTTGTACATAAGCAGGGTGTAAGTAGTGTTGGTCTAAAGAAGAAGAAGTTGGAAAAGAAGAGTTTTGCAAGGTCTCAGAAGGTGGTTGGTATTTTCTTGTGGGCTGTGGAGATCTGGTGGGTCATGTGTGCTTGTCATAGTTCCTTGGTTTCTGCATTCACGTCATATATAAATATGTCTTCAAGGTGAAATTATTAGTTGGCACCAAAAGCTAGGCTGGTCTGTAACAACTGCAGATGTAACATACAGACACAGGTAAGGATTATGACTAGAGTAAATCATCTTAAACTGAGTCATGTTGATGCTGCCACCCAGAGAATTAGTTATGTGCAGTCACATTTTTCCCCTTGTGTTGGTATTGATGATTTTTGCAGTGAGGCAGATGAAGGAACTGACATAGCTGAAAGCTAACACAGCAAAGGCTGCACACTAATTCCCTGATCTAAGTTGCCCCATGGCTGTCTGTCTGATGATGTCAGTGTGTGATAGACAAGAAGGGTCGCCTAGCAGGGATAGAGGTGTTTTTGGAAGTAGCCTTCCTTTAGACTGGTTTAAGGTGCAGTCAAAACTAGCAGGCACTGAAGTGGATTTGTTATGTGGGTTTTGTACTGTTTTTGTTGTTTTGTCTTGCATTCATCTCCTTTTATTGCTGCAGTTCATGCAGACTCCATATCATTTTGGGCTAAAAGACTATGTTCACCTTGTTTGTCTTCCTTCTTGTTCTTCTCCTAAGACAGGGAGGTGTGTTAGCCTGTTATCAAATTACTAACACCAAGTCAATTTTTTTTTTAGATAAAATATCGAGAAGAGGGTGAACAATTCAAATCAGTCTTTCAATGGGACGTAAGGTCCAGAGAAATTGAAGCTGCCTATAAAGCCCAACAACTGGCCACCCAGGTAAGAAATATCCCTCAGGTCTCCAAGCCACTAACCTGCAGAAGATCAAAGATTGGCCTTGGCAGTCCTGATTGTTACGGACTTGCTCACAGTATTTTAATGCTAAAAAAGCCATTGCTTCTCCTTTGGCTAAACTTTTCAAGGCAGCATAGCTTGTTTATAGCTTAGAGTGCAATAATCAGAAGATAAGGAAAGAAGAGTGCGTCTATACAATTAGCTGCTTGGACTGCTGCGTGTACAGCCATACTCAACACATCTTCTTTCTACTGAAGCTGAAGCTCCACAACAAATAGTCTGATTCCCGGGGGTAATTATTTGAGTCTCACTCCAGGATCCTAGATCTTGACACCTTGATGCCAGTTCTTGTTATAATAGCTTTGTCCTGGTATTCTGAAGGTGTGTGGATTGTAGACCTTGTGCTGTTTACTGCAGAGAGTAAATTTCACTTCCACAGCATTGTGTGTGTTTCCTTTTTTTTCTGTCAGATCAGCTGTTTGTGTATTAAAACACAGGTGAAGACTGGTAGTTATGTAATATTTTTTTTGTAGAATGCTTACTATGCTGCCTATGAGGAGGGAAGATCGTGGTACTCAGGAACCATTCCAGATCCTGAGATGGTCAGAATAACACAGGCAGAGAAGACTCTGAGTGATGTAAGTGGGCTGATGTTTGGAATAGATTTATTTTGATAGGCTATCATATTCTGAAGACTTACCAGTGCATCAAACGCAACCTTTGGTGAGATGTTACCAAAGGAGAGATGGACGTTTTCTTCTCTCAGTAACAATATTTAACCATGTGAGTGATTCAAGTCACATCACAATGGTATTGCCCATCCTGGAAATTAAACATTTATATATTTATGTAATTGAGAAGCACTTCAAGTACTGACCAATGATATCTGAGGTGACATTGATTATATCCTGACATAGCAGGCAGTGGTGTTTCCCTCAGTAGAGCAGAACTCATGATGGAAAATGTGTCTTATATTCCACAGAGTAGACCTTTCATGGACTGTATTTCCATTACTAATGAAAATCACTTCTGAATTACGACTAATTGTCTATGACCATACAATGGGTTAGTGACTCAGTCAACATAGCCAATTAACAGTGGATAACTGATATGAATGGGGAATGTTTTCTGTTGTATGTAGGAAATATTTCTACCTAACAAACTTATAAGGTATAAATTCTTTAATTTGTTTACTTTTAAATAAAGTGATACATACCTTTAGGAAGCAGGCATTAAAAGAGGAATCATGTTAAACTACAGTGGGTTCTTCTGTAACAACAAAACAAAAAATGTTCATTTTCTAGTTTCAATATACAGAAGAATATGAGCCACGGAGAGGCAAAGGCAGCTTTCCTGCTATGATCACTCCAGGTTATCAGGTGGCGAAGAGAGCCACCCAACTAAGCAGCAATGTAAGTCACAGTTTTTTTAATTGTATGTTAGACTTCTGAATGTGGAGAATCCTGGGATTAAGCCATTCACTTCAGACAGTAGGTTCTATGATGGATATTTATTGTACTGTTAATTCGACAAAGTGAGAAAACTTTAATGTGATGCAGGAAACATGGTTAACAAACTACTTAGCTTGGGAAGACAATCATATAGGATAAATGGCAATATAGATATTTCCTGAAAGATGTCTCAACTTTTTCTGTAATTTATAACAACCCAAAAGAGACAGTGAATCACTCTAAAATATTTGTTTTCGTTACCTTTATTTTCACTTTATGGCTTTATTAATCTTTTTATTTACATCTGATGTTTTTTGCTTTATTATTTGAAGTTAAATACTGTAATATTGAATTTAATTCATATACAAGCTACTTTAAATATATGGACAGAAAATTGCTTATTTATAAAAATAACAATTCAACTGAAAAATATCAAATAAAAATAAATCCTGTAGAAGTGATCTTAAAGTATTGCATTGTTTTCTGCAAACACTGTCTGCATTGTCATTGCAGTATGATCTTAGTGTTTTGGGCCATTAATGACTCTTCTAATAATATTTTAATCAAATGTATGGTCAAATAAATCAAGTATAATTTGAAAATTTGATTATATGGGTCCATTTTGCCTTCTTCCAACATTCACTTTAAGGGAATTGGGCCTTAAATATACTGATAGCTTGACTGTACTGCAGGGAGCGTCATGACTTCTGTCACTCATTTTCTCTTGAAGCCTTCTGATAGAAGATATATATTTGCTGCTCATTGTTTGTAATATGTATTTTATATGTTTCTCCCTCAGGTAGAATATAAGCGGGGACATGAAGAGAGAGTTTCGAAGTTCAGCTCTGTTGTAGACACTCCAGATATACTTCATGCAAAGGCTGGAGGACAGCTTTCAAGTGATGTAAGTGAAACAAAATAAGTTGACCTGTTTTTGACTCTGCAAATGGCTCTTTGGACATTTATAAATCACTAAAAAATATAAACATAAAGAGAAGTAAAAAATTATTTTAAAGGGAGACTCATTTTACCATTTAGTATTTAATACTTCCTGTTATAAAGACCATATTCAGTTCTAGGCCATTTTAGGGACTAGCTGGCTGTCAGAACTGAAGGCAGAGAACTAGACTGTTCTATACCCAGCAACAGGGTGCCATGCAAAGTAAAGAGGGAAGCTGCCTAAGTCTAATATAAATACAGCAGGCATCTTGCAGACAACTTCATTATTTTCTTCAAACAACTGTTATCCATCCTATACACTGAATGAGACACAGAGGTCCTGCAGAAGATGCAGAATCACAGAATCACAGAATGGTAGGTGTTGGAAGGGACCTTCAGACATCACCTGGTCCAAGCTCCCTGACAAAGCAGGTTCACCTAGAGCAGGTTGGACAGGAACATGCCCAGGCGGGTTTTGAATATCTCCAGAGAAGGAGACTCTACCAGCTCTCTGGGCAGCCTGTGCCAGTGCTCTGTCACCTTCAAAGTAAAGTTTTTCCTTATGTTCAGACGTAATTTCCTGTGTTCCAGTTTGTGCCTGATGCCTCTTGTCCTGTCACTCGACACCACTGAAAAGAGTCTGGCCCCAATCTCTTGACACCCGCCCTTTAGATATGTATAAGCATTGATGAGTCCCCCCTCAATCTTCTTTTCTCCAGGCTGAACAGACCCAGGTGTCTCAGCCTTTCCCCAAAAGAGAGATGCTCCAGTCCCTTGATCATCTTCGTAGCCCTCCTCTGGACTCTCTCCAGTAGTTCCCTGTCCTTCTTGAACTGGGGACCACAGAACTGGACACAGTAGTCCAGCTGTGGCCTCACCAGGACAGAGTAGAGGGGGAAGATAACTTCCCTTGACATGCTAGCCATGCTCTTTTTAATGCACCCCAGGATACCGTTGGGCTTTTTGTCCACAAGGGCACATTGCTGGCTCATGGTCAAGTTGTTGTCTACCAGGACTCCCAGGTCCCTTTCTGCAGAGCTGCTTTCCAGCAGGCCAACCTGTACTGGTGCATGGGGTTGTTCCTCCCTAGGTGCAGGACCCTACACTTGCCCTTTTTGAACTTCATTAGGTTCCTCTCCGCCCAAACCTCTAGCATCTCCAGGTCTCGCTGAATGGCATCACAGCCTTCTGGTGTGTCAGCCACTCCTCCCAGTTTTGTGTCATCAGCAAACTTGCTGAGGGTACACTCTGTCCCCTCATCCAGGTGGTTGATGAATATGTTGAATAAGACTGGACGCAGTACTGACCCCTGGGGAACACTGCTAGCTACAGGCCTCCGACTAGACTCTGTGCTGCTGATCACAGCCCTCTGAGCTCTGTCATTCAGCCAGCTGTCAATCTACCTCACTGTCCACTCATCTAACCCACACTTCCTAAGCTTACCTATGAGCATGTTATGGGAGACAGTGTCAAAAGCCTTGCTGAAATCAAGGTAGACAACGTCCACTGCTCTCCCCTCATCGACCCAGCCAGTCAGCCATCGTTGACTGGTCAAGCATGACTTCCCCTTGGTGAATCCATGTAGTTAAAGACTACATTGTAAAGATTCAGACTTCATGATTCATCTTCCTTTTTGCAGATGACAGCCATAGAACACTTTGCAATTTTAAGAACTGATTATGTGTGTGATCAAGAAACATTTGTTCTAATTGCTCCTGAACTGTCTTGGATTTTTACAGTTGAAGTACACAGAAGACTTTGAAGAACGGAAAGGGAAAGGCAGCTTTCCTGCTATGATCACTCCAGCTTATCAAGTAGCCAAGAGAGCGAATGAATTAGCCAGTGATGTAAGTGTCCAAAGCAAAGTCTCTTTTTGGGAAGAAAAGAATAAATTCTTGCACAAATTTTGGATGAAGATGTTTACCAGCAGAAATTCCATGAGCACTGTGGAGTTGTGCTAGCAGTGCACTTCATACACAGTTTTTCACATGATTGTCTTTTGCAGGGACAAAGTTGAATTTTATGCACAAAGAGATAATTAGACCTTTTATTGTGAATCAACACTGTGGATTCTTGTGGGCAAAAGCATCCCCTTTACCCAGCCTCCTGTTGCATGCAACCGAGAAGGAAGACAATGAGTCAGCTGGAGGTCTTTGATTTCATTCTGCCCACCCCAATGAGTTGGAGGGGCTGAAGTGCAGCTCTGATTTACACTGCCACAATATTTCTGGGTGACCTTGTGTCAGGGGAGGGCTGTGTTTGCAGAGCCCTGCTTTGCCATGACTTTCCATGCTCCCAGTGGATCCTTGCAGTTCACTCTCCTTTTCCTTCTTTTGTGCTGTTGCAGGATGAGGCTTTTATGAATGCAAGAAACTAGCTTCTTGAATAGCCATTATATATATGAAGTATATATATACACACACAGATAAACTCATGCATACATTTGACATAGGTATAGATTTATAAATATAGCTTTCTATTCCACTCATTTTAATCTCCTTACTGTTGTGGGTTTTTTTTAACTCCTTGGTGTACTGATCTTTATTGGCTTTTTTTTTCCTCTCCAAACATAGCAAAACCACAACACCCCTCTGTTCTTTAAAAAGCATTGTAAAAGGACATCAGTATTGCTTCAAAATGTACAGTTAATTGTGTTTTGTCATTGGAGACTGAAATGAAAGCTCTCTTTGTTGAAGATAACATATTGTGCTAACTCAATGGAAGTGAATTTAAAACATTATTAAGAGTCACTGAGGAAAATAAGAAGAGATCTGTAATTTTGAAGGCAAAAGCAACTGACTCTAAAACATTTAAATGTTTTTCTTTGCCTTTGATCTGTGGAAAACCCTCCATTTATGTCAGCAAACACACATGGTGATTACAGGGCAGCATCAGGTTATAGGCATTATTTTGACTTCAGCAAAGGTAGTGCTAATCTTGGTCTAAACTTGAAGGTTGATTGCCTAAAATTGCCTTGATCATTGAGGAGATCAGCATCTTTCAGAATCAAGCCTATTTATTATTGGTGTTCAGATGACCCTGTGGTAAAAAAGCGTTCTCTGGTAACCATGAATTTACATTACAGTCAGTTCTATTTTTTTTAACCTGCTGGAGCACCAGGGATTAGCCACTGACAAGCAGGGGGTACTGAACACGCTGAACTAATGGTCTGGGTTGAAATGGCAAGTCCCATGTTCCTAGTGCATTATTAAAAAGTACAACACTGTTTTTGTTTTTATATCTTCAAGTGGCATATTTGACTTCTGTAGATTGGTGGCAATGGGAATTTTGACAATCTTTTAGTGTCAACGTGCGTGTGTCGTTGATTATTATTTATTATGCAGCATCTGTGTACCAGATTAAACTCCTCCAGATGATTCTTTTCCTTTTCTTTTTTCCTGTTAGGTAAAGTATCATCAAAGATATGAAAAAGAGATCAAGGGAAAAGCGAGCCATACAGCTGGAACAGATGTTGCTTTTGCAAGAGAAAATGTAGATCAATGTGTCCAGGTATGCAACATCCGAGAGATACTCATGCTGATGTTGATCATTACTATGACTGATTGCTCAACACTTTAGAAACTGCAGTGAGATCTATTTTCACTTTGCTTTCCTGTATGAGAAAGCAAGGTTTCAAAGGAAAAGATGGTGTGCAATAGCGCCGTACTCTGAATGTGTAATATATTTGGCATTGGCACTTATAAGATGAGACTACAATGTGCGTGCACTGTCACTGCATGATCCTTATGGTAGGATCATTCCAGAAGGTAAGCCTTACCTTGGCAGATTTTATCTGTGTGCATGTATGGACTATACATGTCTATTGTGCTGTTGCTACGTATCACACTGAAATGTGTTTGCTTGTTTAAACTTTCCCATTCCATGAGAAAGAAAATGTAAGTTCAGTTAGGAGAAAAAGTGAAAGGGCTGTGAAATGGTAGGGAGTTAGTAGATAGTTAAGCATCTCTTCCCTGCTAGTATTTTTAGAAATCTTAGAAGCTTTGCGGCTCTAAACTTGTAGAAGTGGCACTGAAGATCATACACGATCTCTTAGATTTCAGCTTTTCTACAAAAGTGGTTTTGTAAGCTAGACAAGTTGTAGTTCTGCATTTGTGGAAGCAAATAGGCTTTCATTCTCTTTGGTCTGTGGCATTCATTTTGCTTTTATTTAATTTTTAAGGGAACGCAATTATTTTTGTGGTCCACCAAAATGCACCCAAAGTTCTATTCCAATTAAGTTAGGGAAATAGTACATCTAAATAGAATTGAATACAGCTAAAGGGAATTTGAAAGAAATTGAATAGTGGTTTTGTATAAACAAAACTGTATGGTTAGTCTTAGGTTTTTCATCATAGCTCCTCATGAGACCCACACACTTTGGAGAAATGAAGGAACAGAGAATATATTGTCCTAAGACATTTGGGAGTTTTACGTTTCTTCACTTCTTCTGTCCAAACCTACATCTTGTTCCCTCAGTCATGAGCAGTATATATGACTGTTCTCAAATAGTTTATGTGTAGGTTATTTAGGTACTGTTCAGCAAATTAGTAAATTCTTTCAGTATTCAAATACTGCTGTAATTTAGTTCTACAAGTTGCACGTCCTCGTCTGCTGTTCTGCACTGTTTTAACTTTTCAAACTTTTGTTTCTTCTGTCATTTATGTTACTCAGTTCAGAAGTCAGTGCTTCTTAAGCCTTTAAATGAAGGACTTATGCTGAAGCTAGCTGGAACCAAAGCTGAAGGATACTGACCTGTTTAATCCCAGTCTCTTCATATTTTTCTCTATCTGTGCCCTTGAAAAGGTGGTGTTAAAATAAAAAGCTGCCTACTTTTGAAAGGACATCAGAATGCATAGTGGAATTCCTTGCTGAATTTCATCTAGCTCAAAATACTATGATTTTGCTATTATTTTAAATCCCTTGGTGTGGATAGCAGTAGCTTATCTTTTGTCTTAGGCAAGAAAGATCTACTAAACGTGTCCAGTCTTTCTGATTTGGTTATTCCCGTGTGCTTTGTAGCTTGCTCCAACTTTCCACTAGAATGATGGTGGTTTGTCTACAGTATCCTGTTACATCTGCTTTTATCCAAATACAATTAGAATGAAGTAGAAAAAAGCAGAAATACGTGTAGGAGATAACTATCTCCATGCTTCTGTAGAGACACGGATGTTCGTTTACCAGTCTAGACACTTTTTTGCCACATCTGGCATCTCCTTTAAGACTCAGATGTAATTAGTGTTTCAAAACAATTTGTCACAGAAGACTTTGAGATCTTCATAGGAAGAGAGGCGATAGAAGAGATGTTGATTTACCACTGAACTGTATTGCAACTTCTACTAGATATCAGGCATACAGAGACACTTGCAAAACTGATGCATAGGAATTTACGGAAGAACCTGTTTAATCTCTACGTGGCTTGGAATACTTTTTTTTTTTTTTTTACCCCTTGATTATAGAGTTGAAAGTCAGCTGTCCTTTCCTCCCCTTCTCACACAGTAGACCAGACAGTCTTATCCTGTTTCATTAGAATTTCACATTTAGAAGTGGTGTTGGCGGATATGGTGTAGGGGAGAACTTTGTAGAGTAGGGTAGATGGTTGGACTCGATGATCCCAAGGGTGTCTTCCAACCTAGACAATTCTATGATTCTATGATTCTATGATCTTGTAATGTGTGAAAAGCAAACCATCCTTGAAGAATACGGGTTTAGAATATGTAGCATTGAATCCTTCCATTAGTTTCTGTCTTTTGAACTACTGCAAGTTTTAGTAAGAATAAACAAATAAAATGAATTTGGAAAAGCACTAATTTAATTTTCAAGCATTGGAATGCTGCTATCTTCAGAATTAATTTAAAGTTTTTTTCTTTGAAAGTATCTTTGGAACTTCAGTCACAGACTTGAAATTTAATTTGAGTGTTAATCTTCATAGATTGTATTCTGATATTTTTATTCAAATAAAATAGAACCACTGAAATTAATGGATCTTTCTGAGAGAAGCATGAGTGAGTTAACATGGGTAAAGATTAGATTTCTGACTGTCAAGATCATGAGGGTACATCATACAGATATATATAATGAGACAATTTAAGGAATCTTACTGTAAAATTCCTGTGTGCTGAACACCTGTTTTGTTCATGTTTAGAAAAATCTTAGAAGTGGCTAAAATTAATTATATGGAACTTTGCAAGTAGTGTTTTGTAATATAAGCAATATTAGAAATTATATAAAAACCTATTTGAGAAAGAAGAAAAAGAAAATGGCAAGTTAATCTGAAGAAGTCAGACTCGTGAATGGTATTTTAAAAAAATAACTCAGCTGATTAGTCAAGGTTTTTTTTTATTTTCTGTGCCTGTTTATAGAATAATTTAGATGCAGTAACTATAATTACATTGTATTGTTCACAAACTTATTATATGACCTATCTTATCATGTGACATTGATGGTGCACAAAATTACGCACAATGGATTGGTTTGCATTGAGAAGTCACAAGAGAGATACCCCAGATATTTATAGTCCTTCCTATCTGTGCTCTCCATGACATTCTTGACATGCCACACATTCTTTTTTCACTTAAATCGGCTCTTTACTACAAAGAATTTACAAAATATTACAGAGAAGACACATTACACTATATCTTACTTGTTTGTATACTTACCCTGTTCCCCCCAGATCTTGCCATAGAAAGTTTTGGCATGGTCACTGTGTATTACCATTTTTAAAAAAGCTCCAGTATTTTGTTATTAAATTATCAAAAGGCTTTTCAGATTGTAAAACATTTACACATATACTTATTTATAGTTAGCTTTAAGAGTATTAATTCTGCAACAATTATTTTTTTAAATCAAGCAAATGGAATTTTGTGATTTTGTTTCCTAAGGAGTTTACCATTTTAATGAAGGAGAAATGTCTAGATATTAATGAATCTCTCTTCAAAAGATATCACTGCACTAGAGAAATACTATTTTTGGTCATTTATGATGTGAGAAATGGCCACAGAGAGATCAAGAGACTTCTGTCATGTCACAGAGGAAAGTTGACTGTACACTAAACTTGGAAAGTTTAAGCAAACCTCGTGGCTGCCTGAATGATTAGATTTTTTTATAGTTTTCCAGGGAAACATATGAGAGAGGAGCTAACAGATATAATTTCTGTAAGAGCTGAGGTGAGATTACAAGGATGTATATCATTGTATACTTTAATGGTATCTTGACCACAGCTAATTGCTACCTAAATTTCTCTTGCAATGCAACACAAGTAATTTTACAGGCACAGTTAATTTAATGGGCAATTTTTTTCTTACAGTTGGTCATTTTATTCTCCTTTTCATAAAAAAAAAAGAAGCAATGAACTTTCCTACTAACAAGGACTATGGGGCTTTGTGAAATCACCCAAGGCCCCACCTGCTCATATATGATGAGTAAACACTTTGAATTTTCTTCAGGATTATATGGATGAGTATGAAGAACACAGAGGGAAAGGAAGCTTTCCTGCTATGATCACTCCAGCTTATCAAAATGCCAAGAAAGCAAATGAATTGGCAAGTGATGTAAGTATGAAACCTGAATCAATACAATTCATAAACAATTAAAACCAGCAGTTTGTCAGAGCAGTGCCTGGGAGGAGAATGCTAAAATTACACTTGAGAAGTAAACAACAATGACATTTCACTGCATTGCTGGGAACTGGATGG
The DNA here is from genome assembly GCA_013398815.1 of Ibidorhyncha struthersii. NCBI lineage: Eukaryota > Metazoa > Chordata > Aves > Charadriiformes > Charadriidae > Ibidorhyncha > Ibidorhyncha struthersii. The sequence continues at coordinate 816,629 of VZSZ01000698.1, forward strand.
CGCAGGGGATTAATAATATCCATTAATAGAAGGGGACACAGCTCCAACTTGCATGAGGGAGGAGATGGATGTAGCAACTAATGGGGATCCCTACTGTTAGGTTAACCCTCCTGGCAAATCTGCACCTGTATTATTAATGAAACCTTCAACTGCCTTAATCATCCTGTGGACTACTGTGGTATTCCCAGTAGTGAATAAATGGAGGATGAATGAGCTGAACTGGTTTTGAAATTTTGATGCATCATGCCTCTAGCGCAAAGTCAGTCATATGGAGGAAAAGACACCATAGAGTCCAACACTGTCACTTCACAAGACTGAGCTTATTTCTAGGCTGGGGATTTTTAGTTTTGGGTGGTAAGCTAAAGTATTGGCAAAAAGAGGTGGTGATGTGCAATTCTTGCATGCAGCCCATTGATTAAAGAGCCTCAGTCCTATTTGAGGAGGCCATTTCTAGTAGTTGCAAAAAATGGGTCAGTCTGTAGGTCACTACCCTGTGGCTGCTGGGAAGGCCTCCTGCGAGTGACAACCTTTGTAGTGTGGACACCTGTCCTCCATGGGGCTATCTAAGCTGACGGGCTATGGGCTTAGTCTGTTTCCTGAGGTGCTAACAGATGGTTGAATCTTGCAGCTTGTATTAGCCTAGACTAGACACTAGCAGTAAACTAGAGTGAAAGGATCAGTCATATTCTGTTACTTCAGCTTATGACTGAGAGAATATAAAAAACCTGAAACCTTCTAGGACCAGTCCTTATTTTCATGACAAACTCAGTGATCACTCACCTGTTTAAACATGAAATATTTAAACTTTCCCGATAAATATGGCAGTTTCATAGGTTTTCAAAATGCTGATGGTCAGCACTTTGCTTATTAATTTGTAATACCTGGAGCGAGGAGAAGGATTCGTTCATGGCAGTTACCTTAACACACTAGAGTACTTAGGATCTTCAAGGTCCCTTCCAAGTCTAAACACTCTATGATTCTATATCAAGATGCTTCATATCTTTAAAGCCTGAGAAACTGTGTGCAGACTTGGAAAATAAAATAAAAAACACTTTTCATTTCAGCACATTTCAAATAATTTGTTATTTTTTTATATTATGAATCTGATTTTTAAAGCAGTAACATACGATGAAGAATATAAGCATCTCCTTGTATGTAAGAAATATTGAAACATATTCCCCACAGGATTTTTTCTGGACAAAGTTTGGCAAAAGGCCAATATAGGTATTATCTCTTTTCATTTGTCATAGCTCAATTTAAGTCAATAACCTGATGTTAAAATTAAATTAACATATAAAAATATTTCAACATTGATTTGGTAGAGAAATATAATTGTCTTCAAACGTTGTAAGTGCAAAAGGATATAGCTGTCTCAAAAACCTGGTTTCTACAAAAGGAAAAGTTCACAGGGCACTTGATGACGATCTTTAATTCTCTGACTAGAAGTCTAAATTAAAGTACTGAGAATTAACTTCAGTAATAGAAGAGCACACAAGCTCCAACCAGTCACAAGCCAAGAATCTGCTAGTTTTCTGTTCAAGGTATGAACAACAACTACTGCTGTTCAATCCATGTAAAAAATGAATTTAAAAAATGCTGTCTAGTGAAGTGGCTTGGCAGGGATTGTTAGGGCTGTAATTTTATATATGGTTTATTTCAGGAAGTAACAACTTGCAGTGTTTCAATTTAGCATTTCTATTTGCTTATCAAAGCAAGAATAGGAAAAATCTTAACCCTACTCATGAAGCAAGTTTAAATTGCAATGGTTAAAATGTAGACATCTATTTTATAATCTTCCCTACTTCTTTTCAGATAAAATACAAGAAAGATCTTTCCAAGATGAAAGGTGCGGCTCACTTTCACTCTCTAACAGCTGAAGACAACTTAGTCCTTAAACAAGCCCAAAGTGTTAACAAGCTTGTCAGTGAGGTAAGGGGTTGAATCGATCTGTTAACAAGTTTGAGAGCAGCTCATACAAACATTTGTGTCTGACGGGTAAGGTCTATAAATATAAAAAGCTGTTGTTCTTATTGCCCCATATATAACAAAAATGATCTGTGTGTAGCACAGTAACTGAAGAGAAAGGTGCAAGAACTTCAGGTGCTGTTACCTGGTAGTTCCAGTGATCTGTATGAAAGTATGGGAAATCAACCCTAGAAGAGGAATTCTGATTCTGGCCACATGAAGAATAGAAATCTAAAAAGAACCCCTGAACTGTGCTGTGAAGTTATAATTATAAATGCTTTAGGATGACTTGAGTGTGTACATTAGTGTTTCAAAAAAGGTTCTACTGATAGTTAAAGTATAACACCAACAGAGCCAAAATTTGTACCAGTCTGTTAATGCAGGTTTCTGTTTTCTTCCGTCATGTGAAAGACTGTGAGTTACTGATAATGCATTCTTCTTCTGTGTGACAAGGGAAGATTGCTAGGGAATTCTCAGTAGATTCTGAATTATTAATTTATTTATAGTGTCATATCAGCTATAAAGCTATTAATAAAAGTGAGTTTCTAGAGGTTCCCCATGGCAGTTTAAAAGCTTATACTCTTGAGATGTCAAAGTATAAAACCTTCAATAATGAAAAATCCCTGGAAGTAGGACTGGAAGGGGCCTCCTGGGCCAATGATTCCTGGCTCCTGCTGTTTCAGCGCAGTATCATATAATCCTCTTTTTCTAATTTCTAGCCCACATTTATTCTTGTCCACTTTATTACTATTGTGTTTTGTGCCAACATTGCCCTTTAGTTTCCAAAGTTCTTCTCCCTGCAGGATTACCTGAGATGTTTACAAATGGATATAATTTTCTTCTCTCTGCCTTTGTTTTCCTAGTCTAAGCAAGCCAAATTCTTCCCATCTCTCACAGTCTTTCACTGCAGCTGTTAAAGGCTGAGTGCATGTTCCTTAAACAGGAATGAATGTAAGAGTACGTAAGTTCTTGATGACGTCTTGCTGGAATCTGGTACATAACATGTGCACTTCCCAGTGCCAGCTTGAAAGTTTCCTCTTGCTTCTGCCTTGGGCTGCATTTGCTTTTTTCACGGCTGTGTTACTTTGGCATCTCACCATCATTCTGTGGTCAGCCTACGTATGAACAGTTTTCTCTTTCTTAAACTTTCCAGGTGATGAGCTCTTATAGCTGAAATTCTAATGACTACTCCCTACATATATTAACGTCTACCTTGCTGAGTTTAGTCTCATTTCCATTGCCCCTTTTAATATCGCCCCCAACATTCCTACTTCAGAGCAAAAGTACTTAACAAAAATATTAAACCAATTCTGTATTTAAAGTTACTCTGTAGAACTCTGCTGGTAAAATTCCTCCTGTTCAATCCTTCCTGTTGACAAACACCCATTGCTTTTTCTGCTTTCATTTGCTCCACACTCACCTTAAAATGCCGTGGTAGATCCTTGTTTTTGTTAATAATTTTCCCCATGGCACTGTCTCGTACACTTTGCTGAGGTCCAGGTGGATGAAATTAATTGCATTTATTTTGCCTATAAAATGAGAACTGAATATATGAAAATAATCTTCATATTAATTTTCATCATATGCCATCTGAAGAAAGCCATGTATCAAAAATCTCTGAACCATGGGTCTGGCAAAAAGTGTGTGGGGCAACTTGACAGAGAAGGTTAAGGTTTTACCATATCTTTCCTGTGTGCATTTTTGCCACTAAGGTGGAGTACAAGAAGGATCTCGGAAACAACAGAGGCTACAGCATGAACTACTGTGATACTCCGCAATTCAAGAATGTGAGCAAGATCTCAAAATTCACCAGTGATGTAAGTTTTCAGTATGTCGTCTGTGGCTTGCTTGAGCTGGTAGCTGCTGGTGTCACAAGTCATCTGTGTGTGCGTTTCAGATAAGCGTGTGGTGGGAATTTGATTATAACTGATTTTAACCCGTGTCTGTACAGCATCTGCTCTAGTCTGTCCTGATGGATCACTGGGGCTCATTTTATATAGGATTATGAAAAGAACTACTATGATGAATGAAATGGAGGTTACTTACAATGAACTGCTAATCCAGACAAGTATCTGTCAGTTGTTATTCTTACCTATCATAATTATTACTTATTTCATTTCATATGTCCCTTTCCTGACTGGAAAGGTAGGCAGAAGATACTTTACCAGAGTTAATGTCAGAAAGGAACATGTTTACTGTGAGAAAGTAATCAATTTCAATAATTATATTGCTTGTATCTCATGATACTGAAGTATAATTTTGCTTTATACTGCTTGCTATCATTCTCTGAAATCCAGGAGGAGTAAATCTTTTGCGATGCAGATGAGATGGTAGACTGGTTAGTTTATCTTGTCAAATTTCCTACTCTGGGCTCGGTAAAAGCTGCACCAAAACAGTCCAGTTTTGGTAGATGATGGTAGATGTGGTCATTTGTTAATGTACAAATAACGCTTCCCTGCAACTTTGTTCTAATATTTATTTCTGAAGAAATAATATGCAGCAATAGAATGGGGAGGTATCTCCTTTATGTGGCATCCAGGTGATCTGAAGAATATGTAAATGACATCTTTTAAAACGGGAAACTCACAGAGAGTTTTAGTTTTCATTTTTTTAAGCACCAAGGTTGTTGTGGACTCATGAATTTCTGTAGTGGTGCAACCCTAGTAGACCACAACTGTAATAATTTTTCTCACTGCCATAACATATGGAAACTCAAAGAACAACTAAATATATTTTCTCAGAGTATGTTTTGGGTTTTTTTTGTACAGCTTAAATACAAAGAAACCTACCAGAACCAGATGAAAGGTCATTATGTAGGTATTGGCATGGACAAGCGAATGCTACATGCCATGAAAGTTGGCAGCCTGGCAAGCAATGTAAGTCTTTTTTAATCACACTTTTATGGTTGTTGCTTTCTTGTTTGTAAGTTTCTCCAGAAGTAAGTTAATAGGAAACTTTAGATCATATTGTACTGAGGATCTGAAGGATAGGTATGTTGAGAAGAGGGGAAATTCTGGAAGCCCTTTTGTACTGATTTATAGCTCACTGTGTGGAAGAAGTTAAAATAAGCAAATTCAGTGATCTGGCAACATACTGAGCTCCTTCAGTTTTCTTTTACATCAGTAGGATGCTGAAGGTTGCTTGCCACCACCCCCAGGGTCAGACCTTTGCTGAAAAAACAGTCTTTAATGAAGATTTCTGGATTCCAGTTTAATTTACTGGGTTAGCCAAGAAGCTATTTTGTTACATAGCATTCCTTCAAGTACATTATTTACAAATCTGTAAGAAGCTTGAGAACTAAGCAGAAAGATAAAAGAGATGTGTCATAGGTGGAAGTTAAGTTAATGCTCCCACTGTTGGCATTGGATTAATTGAGGAGCTGAAAAAGAATCAATTAGTGGCTAAACTATGCAAATAATTTCATTTTCTTTGTCACTCATGACATTGAACTTACTTTGTTTCCTGCATTTAATATTAATATTATTGTTTCTCCTTTCCTCTTGACTGATAATTATTCAAACAAATGACAGCTTAAAAAAAAAAGAATGATTTTTTTTTTGTTCTCCCTGTGTTTCAGATAGCCTATAAATCTGATTACAAACATGATGGTGTTGACTACAATTACCCAGCTACTCTCACTCCTTCATATCAGACAACAAGGAAGTTGGTCCCTTTGAAAGATGTAAATAATTTTATGTTTTTTTTCTATGACTTGCATGGCTCATCAGCTCTCTGTAGGAGGGACTGTGGTAGATTGCTTCTGTCAAATGGTGATTTAATCATGGGAGAAAACAGCTAGTGATAACAAAGTTAAGGCAAAAAAAGTGCAGGGAGTCAAGAAGGCTCAGAGGAATAGAAAGTGCTGCCACCTCCTGTCATTGGTTTCAGTTCAGCACAGATTGTACAGTGATGTGGTAAGGGTGAGTTCTACCCTATCCCTAGTCTGTGTTGCAAAATATCTCACCATCCGGGTCAGCTTCAACGGTGGCATCAAGCACTGAAAGGACAGGGAGACTGAAATAGGCTTTTCATCCTTTGTGAATTCCATGAAGATAGGTGTTCACCTTTGAAAGGGAACTAATTGTCACATAACCTTCCTTATGCCTGTGGTCCCTGCGAGAGAGGTGCCCTCTGTGCTTGGGGTTGAGCTACTGATGGAACAATGTGAAGAAATGCGTGTACTGCCGTGGTTATATGTACTCTACAGATAAATGGAGGACGTCAGACTGTAGAGAATACCATACTCTCACCTCTCACAAGCATTAAAGGCTTGATTGATCTCATCTACCGTTGGGAACTAAACCTGTGCCTTAGTTAGGAGCACAGTCACCGGGCATTATTTATAAAATCAACAGGAAGAGAGGAGCACATCTGTAGGGCATTTCTGACTACCTAAGATGTATATAACCTGTCTTTCCGTTGAAATTGCAAGAAACCAGGGGCAAAATGCCTTAGAGAGGCCATTAACATTATATGAGATTTATCTGGGCCTAAATACCTCTTCCAATAAAAAGATAGTAGTGTGAAGGAGTAGAATTGAGAAATCTGATGTTTTTGAGGAAGTACTTGATGTACTTCGACTGTAAGATACACTGTTGCCTCTTGAGCGGTAATTTCAGCTTTGTCTTTGAAAAAGCTTGAAATACGTAGTTCGCTGTTTGATTACTTATTGTGTGAGACAGTTGTATTATTAAAGAGTTCAAAGTAAGCATAAATTCATGTCCAAAATGTACAAATTAGTTCTACCCACTCTAAACATTTCAGCACTACCTGTGGCTCTGCAACTCATAGTCAGCATCTATTTTTGGACCGTGTAAATCAATTGGCCACAGAGACTCAGTTGCACTAGTCGTGATCATGATCTAGTAGTCTGAAAGAGTCCCAGGGCTCACCTGCTCACTGATAACCAACATGCTTACTTTGAACTCTTCAAGAATACAGCTCTCACACACTCTAAGCAATCACCAGTAGCAATAAATACATGGCTTCAGTTAAAAATAAATGATCCCTTTCTGTGGAAGTAAAATTCTCTCTGTAATGAAGTAAATAAACTGTTTTAAGTACCTTGATCACTTTGGACTTGTGAGAGGATTCAGGCTTTTTTTTCCCAGTTTTTGTCATTATGGCAGAAAGAATGAAGTTTATGTGAGCATACCTGAGACAAGAACGTCCACATTAAAATGGTTTCAATAACTCAAAGTGCCTAGAAATATACTCCACTTTACTGGGGGGAAAAAAAAGTGCTCTTAAGAAAGTAGTTTTAAGCAATGTGCAATGTTTGCAAAGTGGTGATTAACTACAGTTAATATTAATTAAGGCCTATAGAGACTTATAATTGTGTCCTGCGGTGTAGCACTGAGTCCTTTGGCAGTAACAGGTTTGAAAGAAAGCTTCTCCATGATTTTTTTTATCTTGCATGATTTTGGGATTTAATATATTTATTTTATAGTTTATTATTCCAGCTACCGTGATAAAGTTTTAGGAATTTAGTGGGCTCCAATACTATCAGTGGCTGCCATTAAAATAACTATTTTTGTACCATATATATTTTTCTTCTCTCATCATCCGCACAAAACTTATCACACAGGGAAATTCGGTGATTAAACAGTAAAAACAAAGTGTAAGAGAGTTCATTTGCTCTGCACAGCATTAAAATGGGCAGACCTCTTAATAGGCACTTACAATGTTCCTTTATAGAGATAGTCTGATAAAGATAAAAATAGTCTGAGTGATGGTTAAGGATATCATTTTTATAGGAATGCTTTGGGGACCAGCTGAAACTGCATCTTTTTAAGACCTTATGGTTTTGAGGGAAAGGGATTATAAGTGAAGTTCATTTTCAAAGTGGAATAAAAACCGTGACCTCAGACTAGGAAATTTTCAGAGCATTAACTCAGATTTCATCCAAGAGATCCTGGCATTGTTCCTCACCTCAATTTATTGTGGTTTAAGTGATGATTTATCCAGAGTATTAGCTAACAAAACCTACTCAATCTCTCATTTTTCAGTCTGAACATTTCTTCCTTTATTAAATCTTTTTAAAAATTTTATTTTAAATTAGGTAAACTACAGGCAAAGCATAGACAAGCTGAAGTACAGCTCTGTTGCCAGCACTCCACAAATTGCTCAAGCCAAAATAAATGCGCAGCAGCTCAGTGATGTAAGTTTTGTTATTATTAGCCATCATTGTTTATTAGAATTATGAGATAATTTTATTTCATAACATTTGTAGCACTTCACTGTTTTTGTTGTTGATAGTTCATCAGCAGATTTACAATCAAAACAAGAATACAAATTAAATGAAATCACTTCAAAAAATGTGGAAAGCATACCGGATTTAATATTTTCCTCATTTTAGAGAGTTGTATTAGTGTGCTTTTATATGGATAAATCTTCTGTGTATTTATTAATGCATGTTATTTTAATCAGATATTTTCTACTTTTAGACAATCAGTAGCTATTCTATTTACAGAATAATTATTCTACTTCCTAGTACCTAGGTAAAAGTTATAATTGCCTTATCGCCTTCATATTTATGTCAGCCATACCTATGAGTGTGTCTAGAACATATGGCACTAATAGCCTGAAATTCAATGGCAGTCAATCAGTGTAATGATCATATTTTTAGTGAGTTAAAAATAACTGAGTTTGTTGTTGACTTTTTCAATACATGGCAGTTGAACTACCGGGCCCAGTATGAGAAGACAAAAACAAATTACACTCTGCCTCAGGACGTACCTCAATTAGTGAAGGCAAAAGCCAATGCTGAGTTATACAGTGAGGTAAGCCAAGCGATGTGGAAATATTGGTATTCTTGATGCCGTTAATAGACAGAAATGAATGTAAAGATGATGACACTGTTTCTGAAAGCATTTAGCATTTATCATCAGTCTTTACTGAACAGCAAGAGCTATGGTAACCAGAATAGATAGGGGTGCAATCTCAAGTGCTGTCAAACTGCTAGACTTTTTTTTCCAGACCTTTTCAGATTATTTGAGTTTGTTTAGTAAATAAATGTTCACAAAATGAATTGCTTCTGAAGTGGTATTTGTGTGAAGAATCAACATTTGCACATGTGGATCAACACTATTTGTGGCTATAATGTGTTGGGGTGCATGCTCATTGTTAGATACGAGTGAAATATAACCATACGAAAAGCCAAATACAGATATCAGGGCTTCCTGGATACTTCATTAGGTGCATGCATAGTATGCATGAAGGCATACTTGATCCTGCTCTAACAGAATTTCAAGTGGAACCTTGAAAAAGAGCTTAAACAACTAGTACTTTAACTTCCATTAACTTTCAGAAGTTAAGCATGCGATTCTCATGCATTTCATCTCCGTCTGTCATATAGTGTGGCTCATGAGTGTGCTTTTGAAGCAAATCTCCTGATCATAAGGGTTGCTTCACTGAGCTTTGCTTCACATTGTGGGGTGGTCTGAGAGCACATGAGCTGGATTCCTTTTGAATGAAGCCAAACTGAAAGATGCTCTCCAGCAGCTCACATAAAGAAGTGCAGCTACAAATAGGCATTCAATGCATGGGACCTGACTAGCTCTAGTTTGGCGGGGGGGGGGAAGAAAAATCCTGAAACGAGTAGTGTGATGTCTGATAGTGTGATGTCTGGTTCTGAGCACGAGCTGTTCCACCCTATAGATTAGCTCCTATTGATCTACAGCATTTGCATACGCAGACGTAACCACAGTCACTTTTGAAAAACCTTACCCCCCCATGCCTTTTTGAAAATGAAAGCTATTGGTACATGTTTTGATTTAAAGTGCCTGTAAACTCCAAGAATAAAATTCTTGACTCAATCCTGGCCAATTAATTAGCTCAAAATTATAATGAACTGTGAGTTAAGTAGGTTCCAGTTTGTGGACTGAGTGTATTTATACTTCTGTTTTGCTCTTAATTATTTTCATGTTCATTTGAAGATCTTGTCTGTTTATGTGTTAGTGACATGTTGCTGTCTTTTCTTTCCTAGATTAAGTACAAAGAAGGCTGGGAGAAGAGTAAGGGCCGAGGCTTTGAAATGAAACTTGATTCTCTGCCTTTACTTGCTGCCAAAGCTTCAAGGGATCTTGCCAGTGATGTATGTTATATTTAATTACCTAGGAATTATTCTTTATATAAGTTGCTATAGCACAGGGAAATAAAGCTTAGCTCACTTCATCTGATTTTTAAGTCCTGTGTTTGGCGGTTCAACTTTCTCAATGGCTGATGGACAGTTGGAAGCTTTCTCAGACTCTGCTATGAAATTTCACTCTCTGAAAATGATTTTTTTAATAATAAGTGTACAGAAGGAAGCAAAAATTACAACATAACAATGCCTCAATCCTTCCAAAGTAAAATTCAGTGTTTTGAATTGTTTATAGCTTCAAAAAAAGCTGTTATCATCCACTGCAAAGAGAATGCGTATTTCCTTAGTCTGCTTCTTTAGCATAAACACATGTATATAAAAAAATTTCCAAACAAACTCTTTTAAACAACTTTTCTCATGATTCTTAACCTCTGGAAATGCAGAAACTTTTCCTGCAGCTGGAAGTTGCTCAGCAATGATGGTGATTCTGAAATCCCACCTCATTAAAAAAATCAAATCTTAAATTCCTTGCTTGATTTTTACATGATTGATTTCTTATATTTTGCTTTAAGAACCAGATAATTTAGCTAATCAGAAGACTTTACGTTTATAAGCACATCCACCTTAGAGGAGTGAGCCTTAAAGAATGAGGTTAAAGACAACATAAATGAAGCCAGCTTGGCACATTTGGGAATTTCTGAGAAAATCTGGGAAATCTGAAGTGACAAAGTGAGAATCAGACTAAGCCCTTGTAAATTTTGACCATCGAAATTGCCAGTGAAAAACCTATTGCTTATCATGTGGGTAATCGGAAATGTTCTTTGACTTAGACTACTTTTTCACAGATTAAATATAAAGAAGAATATGAAAAAACAAAAGGAAAAGCAATTGGAACCAAAGATTCAAGACTTTTGCACTCTCTGCAGGTGGCCAAGATGAGTAGTGAGGTAAATTATTTATTTCTGTCACTCAAAAGGTGTTTTTCATAATTATTAATCTTTCAGCAACAATATGCGATCTGCCACTGTTACTGCTTTCACTAGAAGAAATTCTTGGAAGCGTTTAACAAAAATTAGTTTCCTTCCACAGTCTGTTAATATGCAATGGTGGTGCAGTACTTTTTTTCTCATAGGGATTTTTGGGTTAATTGTCCTTATTTTGGGGCAGGAAAATAACGTCCTATTAAAACCCCAGTATAAACACTTCTACATAAAACTTTCAAGCAGATGAAAGCATGTTTGAAAATAAGATGTACTGTAACAGAGAAGATGTCTCTAAATTTAGCAAAATTCGTCCTTCTGTTTGTTTTTCTTCGTCCCTCATAGGAACTGATTTCTACATGTGTTTTTTGCATAATCTGCATAAGGACACAAACAAGAGTGGAGATTTAAAATAGTTTTGGTTTTGCAATACACTGATAGAGACAACTTATTTTCATTTCTTTTATTTCTAGATTGCATACAAAAAAGATTTTGAGGAGAGTAAGACCCATTTCCATCTGCCTATGGATATGGTAAACCTGAGACATGCTAAGAAGGCCCAGGAGCTTGCTAGTGACCTAGATTATAGAAAGAGACTCCATGAATATACAGTGGTTCCAGAAGATATGAAGACTAAATGGGCAAAGAAGGCCTATGGTCTTCAGAGCGATGTAAGATGATGCATACTCAGCTTAACTGTTACAAGCAGTATGAGTGTTTATAGACATCTTCAGTTTGACATTATTTCTCATTTCATATGGCAGCTGTATGATTTGCACTGTGACTTTTTAAAATGTCTTTGAAACTGGAAACATGCAAACATTGTACCTGTGTTCCCCATGCCAATAAATGTCATTTTCCTCTACAGCTTCGATATAGGGCGGATCTGATGTGGATGAAAGGAGCTGGGTGTATCACAGAAGGAAGTCTTAATATACAACAAGCCAAAAAGGCAGGAGATTTGGTCAGTGAGGTAAGCAAAGTGCTTAGGTCTCTGGTTTTTATTCCAAGGCTTATGCACACTTATTCAACCACATTATGTGGAATAGGAATGGAATTCCTAATACAGAAAATATAAGAAATGGAGGAACTGATGGACATTGTTTAGGTATTATACAGTTTAGGAAATCCTGGGCTAGAGGTTAAAGATATGTGTTCTCATGATATGATTGTTGTTTTCTGTCAAATTTGTGGAGCAGAAGTCCCTATAACTGTGCTTCCACCCCTTTACATTCATCTGCCCATTTTGCAGAGTAGCATTGAAAGGTATCAGAAATTCCTACAGTACATGCTACATGAAGTGCATAGAGTTTTGAGGAACAGTGCTGAAAAATTAGATATTTGTTAGCCATGTTTGGAAATTTCTTTGCTCTTCAGCAAATAAGGGCTGTGGCTTTACTGGTAACTTCAGCTTGTGCTGCTTTTCATTGCTTTCCCTTGATTAATTCGTGGTTTCACACTGCCATTAGCCTTATGGAAGTACACTTCCTCAGCTGCTTAGCTATGGTTGAGTTGTCTCACTAGTGCTGGGAAAACTAGAGGACAGAAAGAAGAATAAATTAGGGGAAGTTTGACAAGAAGGATAAAATCCCACTTAGTGCTGGAGGAAGGAACAGAAGGCAGCTAGTTAGGGGAGATCACGCTCTCTGATACCTTGGGTCTCTGACATGCTCTCACTGCTCCTGCAAAAGGGAAAAATACATCTTAGAAACAAAAGAGGAGCAGCTACTCTCAGATCCGGTGTCTTGCTAGAGGTGGACTGACATCTGCTGCTGTGGTATGCTGTAGTAATAATCATTTCCACAAATATTTAATCCATAATGATCTGCCTTTTCATTCCAGTGCTGTGTAAGGCCAAGAGATGGCTGACAGTCTCTTAAACTGGTGACTGGTGGATATTATTTGAGAGATCTCTATTGCCATACAGACCCTGGCATTTTGTCATTTCTTTGCAGAATGTCACTACATTGTGTTCCATGCAATGTGACAAAACATGCTGTTTTTAATCTGCCTCCCTCCCTTCCAGGTTCCTAAAATAAAGCGATGAGCACCTCTTTGAAGTGCTGCATGCTTGTTTAACTTCTATTTTGTGTTCCCCTAGCAGAGACACAGTGTAAACTGATCTGTTCACCCATCAGTTCAAACAGAAGGATTTCTCTCTTGAAATTCTAGATAATGAAAAAATGCATTTACACCCTTCTTAGGTGGAATGCCCCACTTCATGGCTTTACTGTTAGAATAAGAATTCTACTAAAGTATACAAGAAGTGTTTGCTTGGCCTCCCTGGTCATTCTGTGGTCTTGAAATAGGGTGCTGCATTTCCTTGTATGGTCTCAAAGAGAGAAAGAGATGCTTAGTTTGCTCTTAAGTAAGTGATGCAAAAGGCTCAGGCAGAGACATTGATTCAAAACAGGCCTGATCCAAAGACCAATGAAGTCAATTGAAGTTTGCCGTTCACTTCAGTGTGTTTCAGATGTAAAACAACAAGTAAGATGGAATAAAAGTAAGGGCAGTCTTATTTACCAAACTAGAAACCTTAGACTGTATGCGAATTTGTCAGTCCAAATAGATTTTATAGAAGTACTGGTACCAGAGGATGAATGGAGCATGATGTTTTTTCCCACCTCCAAGACTTGAGCCTTGTAGAGGGCTCTCATAGCTGTTGCTCCCAGGAAGGCTTGACTGCAGTGTCTGTGCTAAGCTCTGCTTTGAAAAGAACTGGGAGATGGGGGGGAAGATTTTGAATTTAAGTTGCTTTCAGGACACTGAAATTGCCTGTTGTAATTTAATTGATAATTTAGAAATATCTTAAGAATTTAAAATTATCTCAGTAACATATGCTCAGTGATTTGAACAACACGTGCATATGCCTGAGAAGTCTCGTGTAAGAAAATGGGATAGTGACTGTGTAGCTCATGAGCTCTCTTGGGTCCTGATTTAAGTTATATACAGTTTGTGAAGGACACTCACTGGTTGGTGTGCCACCTAGATCTTGTAAGATATGGAGCTGGTACATCTGGCACCAAAGAGTATCCATGCTTGCAGTGTCAGCAACAATGCATTTGGATACTCTTGCACTACCCTCCTTGCCACTGGGGTCCTCCCAGCAGAAAATACTAGCACTGGGTAGTATTTGGAAGCTTATTTTGTTGATACATGGGCTAAAACTGTCTGGGCAATTTACAAGGTACCTTTGGCTCTATCAGTCATGTACTTTTTGAAAGCACTACATTTTTGGGGGAAGGTAAATATTGTAGAAACTTTTGTGTAACCTGCTTTAATTTGATGTAGAAAAAGTACAGACAGAAGGCTGATGCTCTGAAATTCACCAGCGTGGCTGACAGTTCTCAGATCAAGCATGCCAAGAAGAGCCAGGAACTGCAAAGTGATGTGAGTCCTTGACTGAATTTTTCTCTTTGCAAGTAGCTTACTCATAATCTGGTCATTCCTGAGAGATGTGCATTGAGGTGATAGTGGAAGAGAACCTAGTCATGAAACCTTTCAATATATGAAATTCCTTGAGATTTATTTCTAAGGGTTTATATTTGTTTATTTGATGAATTCTCTCATTGAATTCTCTAAACTGGAACAACAACAAAAATCAAACCCCAATGGGAATGGAAATATGCAAGTGAGGCTTCTCATAAATGATGTCAAAGATGAAAGAGAAAGAGAGAGGAGGATGCCTCTGCAAGACAGTCTTGGCGACAAACTTGTGGGTGGTGCAGGCTGGATTCAAGTATGGTTGAAATGCATTCATGGGAGGACACCTGAGTATCCTGAGACATTAATGTCATTTGCACCAAAACTGGTTATCCATGAGGTAGTAAAAGTGAGGAAGCAAGCTGGAGGGAAAACACCATATTCCCAGCTGATCCTCAGGCAGTGCTTCAAAGCAAGGTGGACATTGGCGCAGAGACTGATAAACCTCCACTCCGGGTTCTGTAGTTCTCTCCACTGTGGGCCCTGTCACACTATGTAAAGTTATATCAGCCTTGTTAGACCACATGTTCTTCTGCTGTTGCTCTTAAGGTACTCTCAGTAAAATGATAAAATAGGCATATTTTCCCAAACTGGGTGCCTTCAGAATGCTCTCTGTTCTTCCTTGGGTCTGGGTGACCCTGGCAGATGGTATTTCAGAACTCCTTGGAAGGACTTAGCTGACAGAAACTCACTTTTAAGTTTCTAAAAGAAGGGGAATCTGTTATTAAAATTGCTGACCAGCTAATTTTGGAACAGTAGTGACTTGTCAAGCTTTTTTTTTTTTTAATACTTTTAATATGTTGTGCCTTGAACTGAAGATACTGTCAGCTTCTCAGTTGTTAAGTGAACGAAGCATTATTGCTTCTTGATTGGTCTTTTTCAGGCAGCTAGCATGTTTCCTTTTTTTGCTCCTCTGTGTCAATAAAAACCTGGCACTTACTTGGATGAATGCTGTATGTCTCAAAGATGACACCAGACTGAATCAGAGGAGAATGCTGGTCTTCTGACTCCTGTTACTTATCTCCTGTATAGTGGACAACGTTGCCTTTCTGTATGTGTTTTGAAGTCAGAACCATGGATTTAGAGCTTTATAGTAGGGACAATTTTTATTTTTTTTCTGTGAGATGTAAGAAATGTAACATTGTGTGAAATGGGACGTCTCTTCATGGCTTTTCAAAAGCTCCTCCAACAGCTTTGCGGGCTTCTGAAACAGAGCAGTTCGTTTCTCTGTTGACAGTGCACTGGGATATGAAATGGAGGTGTTTGCTACTTGGATCATAAAAGTTCCTTGATATTTTCATTCAAAATACTCACTGGAGTATTATATCAGCAATTACATTTCAGTCACAAATTTTCTCTGCAGATTCAGTTGCTCAATTTTCCTAATTTCATGCCTAAAATTCACTATTTCTGTGTCCTATTGAAGACTTTCATTCCACCTAAAACGTAGCTGCAGTTTAATATTGGATGAAATATATTCTTGCATGCATTTTGTACTGAGTATGAATTAATGTCAGGTTTATATTCAGTTAAGTAGCTAACTTTAGGAAAGAGAATTAAAGTATCCTGTTATGTATGTTGTTTCACTGCTTCCATGAAATTTAACCATGACTAGTTCGGCAGACCTGACTGTGGGTCAGCTTTTAAATTCGAATTTGGCAAAAAAAGTCATGATGCTGAAGACTAACTTGACAAATAAATTAACCCTAACAAATCCTTGAATATTTGGGGTGTTTTAATCAGTATTCCTTCAACATTAAACACAAACAACGATGCTTGTTAACCATGCTTTGCATTTTATGGACAGGTTGCCTACAGGTCAGGAAAAGAGCAGTTTCTTCATCAGTACACCATCAGCAAAGATGATCCTGTCTTCATACTGGCCAAAGCAAATGCTGCCAATATCAGTGAGGTACTGTGTGAGACAGAGGGTTGGATTCCCTCACTCCTGTGAATACTTACAGCTGCTGTTGAAATGTTTGTTCCGTAGGTAAAATTTAGGTTCCTTCTCTGAGAAAGTCCAAAAGTTTTAGATGTAAAAACTTTATATCTAAGTTTAAGTACTTGCTCTTAATTAAATATGAGTCACATCTGCTGAAGACTTATCACTTTTAGCATTTGAAGCTGTGTGTTTTCCACATGCTTCCAGATGAGTGGCACATTGACAGTTTCACTGGAACAGTGAGATAATGGGGTTACAGTATCTACAGTGTCCACAGTTACAGTATGTAAGTGAAGACATCAGGATCTGATCCTTAGACATATGGTTGCTGGGCATGGAGTGTACACTGGTCTGATGTTACTTGCGAGCTTTCACTGTGACTATAAAACAAATAGAATACATTGATAGTAATAAAGAGACTGTGTTATTGTCATCTCTTTAGAAACTCTACAAGAGTGGCTGGGAGAAGCAGAAGGAAAAAGGATTTGTGCTTCGTCTGGATGCTTTGTCATTCTTGACAGCTAAGGCAAAGAGGGATCTGGCAAGTGATGTGAGTATGGACGCCATCAGCCTACTTTATTCTTAGAACAGCTGACAGTCCAGGTTGCTACCAGAGTGTTGGGGATGTGTCACATGTGTCTCAGTGCCCTGAGTCACCCTCTCTCAATTCATTCTAAAGAGCAATGGAGGAGTTGTCTGGATGACTGGCATTCCGTAATTAGTCAGAAGGTTTCCTCTGAGCAATTCAGAGTTTTTCCCCACATGCTGACTGTGTTTTCCTATTCTCATTTTGATCCAAGGGTGAATTTTAGAACTCACAATGAAGTGGCAATCTCCTGTGAAACATCATAACTTAATAGATCTATGCCTGGCCAGAAAATTCCTGAAAGAACCTTCTGACCTCAGTGCTTAAAGAATGTTGTTTTTCCTAGAAAGAACCAAAAGGAAAAGATTTCTTACAGCTTTTTGTGAACATATTATTGTGGAGAAAGTGTTTATTCTTTATAAAAACTTACTAATTTCTCAGGCATTCCAGTTCTCTTTTGCAAATGGACTTCTTACTTGCTTGTATCAAGGACCAAGCACGTCACAACACTGACAGACCATTGCTTTACTAGTAGCAGAGCTGTCAGTTTGGCAGCTTAGATCATTTACTCAGCGTCTATATTTTTCTTCACAGATTAAATATAAGGAAAGTTATGAGAAGATGAAGGGTAAGCTGATTGGAGTAAAAGCTGTGGAGGAAGATTCGAAGATGGCTCATTCCCTTCAAATGTCAAAGTTGCAGAGTGATCTGGAGTACAAGAAGGCATTTGAGGACACAAAGAATCAATTCCAGGTCTCCATGGACATGGTTAACCTTGTCCATGCCAAAAAAGCTCAGAATTTGGCCACAGATAGAGGATACAAGACGGCTCTCCATCACTACACAGCCCTGCCTACTGACATGAAAGTAGCATGGGCCAAGTGGGCCTATGGATTGCAAAGTGATGTAAGTCCAGAGCTTAATGTATTTCAACACCCTTTCGTTCAACCCCTTCAGACACTTAGGGCTGAGTTTCTTCAGATGTTTATGCTTTCAATGCCATGACATATTTATACACCTAATTTTTCAACCATTGAACAGCTAATATTAAAACAGTAAATATTAACCACTTATTTGCTCAAGAGATATATTTAAGGTGTGTAGTGTTTTTGAGGGAGTTATAATCCTGTTTATGAGCATGGCTTCTTCAAAGCCTACTTCAAATGTTAATAAAACACTAGGATTCATGATGCTGTACAATTATTTTTTTTACCTAATGTAAAGGAAGGTTAAATAATTTATGGTGATAAAATTCCATATGGAGACCACATGGTCAGCTGTAACCATCAGATGAACTGTCTGATACTGTAAATGGTTACTATAAGTCAGACTTTCTATTCTGAGGTTTTAAGTCAGAACTTTTCAAGGAGACTAAGATAGATAACGTGTACAGGTCTTGTTGAGGTATAGGTGCTGAAACGCTACTGACTTCTTTGAGAAACCCAACTGTAGTGCTTTTAGAATTCAGTAGACTTCAGAGATTTTGTGAGGAAACTGAGAAGTAATCCTGTACTCTTCCTCCTTAAAGACACATGGAAAAAAACACACAAAATGCTTTCCCTCCAGTATAACAAAAGGACATGGTTTGAGAAACGCTAAGTATCATTTTCTTATCATTGAAAATCATTAACGATCTTTTAAACAGTGCACTACGTGTAATAAAACTGAAATTTTGCCACATTAAAGTAAAAATTACAAATGATCGTAAGGTGTAGACCACTTCTAAAAATTACCTTGCAAAGCATATTGCACAAGTGCTGGTGAGTCCTGGTACTTCTATTTAATTCTGTAATTTTTTTTTGCTTTCCTTGCAACTGTGCAATAGTGAATAAAACAAAAGCACGCACAAATTTGACTTAGTTGTTGATCCTGAGATGTCTGAATCCTTTAATGGCATTTTAAGTGTATGAACACCAACAATAGGACTCTTTTTTTTCTTTGTCAGAACCGATACAGAGCAGATTTGAACTGGATGAAAGGAGCTGGATGGATAGCCACTGGGTCATTAAATGTGGAGCAGGCTAAGAAGGCAGGAGAACTCATTAGTGAGGTGAGATTTCATGACAGCATGTAACAGAATTTGCTGCATAATGTGTGCAAAATGTCTGTATAAAATTAAAATAATTTCCACTCAAAGGGGAAAGAAAAAGGCATACCACATGAAAGCCCTCAAAACCAGGGATAGGACTGGTAATTAGAGGGAAACCAGATACCAAACACACACCAGTAGGAGTCCATATAGCCTTTGCAAAAACAAAGTAGGTGACAAATGATATTATGAATAATAATGGCAATCAAACAGTGCTCAATTGCTACCTACTAGCCTACCTTTTTAATGAAGCAAAACAGGAGAGATGATGAAAAGATACAGTCATTGGACCCAGAAACTTCTTTTGTAACAGATACAGGTTTCTCCTTGCTCCTTTTTCATATATATTCACGTTAGCTGTTGAAATTCATATAGATATCTGTCTGTAGCTATCTATCGGCCCAAGTAGTTTTCATCCTTATTTGTCCCTATAACCAATATCACTTACAGGAAAAGGTGAACTCTAGAATCCTTTGTGACAGTCACTGTGAGCCTTCAGAGGAGGTTCTGATGGAAATGGTTAAAAGGTTCATAGTATTCTGTTTCTGTTATTTCAGAGGGTGTCCTAGTGGCCAACTCTGCTGCTGTAGGAGACTGAATACTGTGATTTTTTAGATAACTGCTGGTGATGTAGGAATCACCTGTCCATTTACTCAATGAGAATAACAGCATAACCACTGGTGTGGTGTGTCTAGAAAACTAGGGTCATCCTTTCAATGGGCCTGATTGCTGAAGCTATTTTTTTCACAAGCAATCATCTACAATGAAGAAGGATGATTTTTTTAGACACAATAAACTAGATCCTCAGCTAGTGTAAAGCAAGGTGGTTTCATAAAAGCTAGTACAGCAATAATAGTAACTGTGAATCTGTATAGGTATACCATTTTGATTTTACAGTAGTGAAAACTACCGAGTAGAAATTTGACCTGCTAGGTTGTTCATCTCAAACTTTTTGTGGATACTAAATAATTTTAGGTGGCTATGAGCCTTCTCCATTCTTACATACACACAGTGACTGGCCCTTGTAATACTGTTAAAAAGCAATTGCCAGAATATAATTTCCAGGAATTTTATGTAGAGATGTTCTCGTCATCTCTACAGCTGATCAAGACAAAGCGTAAAGCACTTTTGTCCCCAGTTAAACTCAATAAGATTGCTCATTTTTAAGGGATTTCTTTCTGAAACCAAAATATTTCTCATAAGCTTGTATTACCTTAAAAGAGTTAATGCATTTTACATCGGTATTTTGAGTCCCCAAAGAATCAAGATGCCGCCTCAAATAAACTTCTGTGGATCACAGCTCAATTTAAAGGAGAATGACACGCCTTTAGACTTGAACACTGAGACATAAACAATTTCCAGAAGAGCTGTGAATATGCTTATTGACTTGGGAGTTCATCACGGGCATTGGGAAAATTTAGTATGCCCTGTCTGGAGAAGAGATAAGAGTATTCATGGGTATAGGACAACTCATGCAGGAAGGGAAGCTTTTGGTGACCTGGCCATATGGAAAAGTGTAATTTTTGCCATCAAACAGACTTCATCTTAATTATGTATATATAATAAGATCTCTCAGAAGCTACTGTGGGTCCTTTCAAGCAAGATGAATTAATATAATTGTCTAGAAGATATACCATAACAATTAGACACAGTGTTAATGGCTACAGAGATTTGCTATAGGTGTTAGGAGGAGACCTAAACCCTGTAACAATATGTTTAACAGTTTCCACTGTTAACACACTACAATTCTACATCATTTCTTGGTTAAAGAAACCATAAATAAAAAATATAATCGGTCATACTGTATTTGAAGTAATCTGAAAAAGATTTTCAAATCCTGAGTCCTGGAGTATTTAGGTAGACAGAATCTGATTTTGAATTGTTTTCTGTATATTTAGGGAGAAATACTTTAATATTAATCGGCAAAAGGTTATTGTTAAATTGAAACAAATATTAATCTGAAAGTACCTAGGACATAAAGATGAGGAAAGAGGAATAATAATTATGTTCACAAATTCACTCTAATCTCCAGCAACCTATGATTTTTCTCTTTCAAATAGCATGAAAGAGCAGCACAAAATTCACAGCTTTGATCTTTTTCTGCTCAACAGAAGAAGTACCGTCAGCATCCATATGCTTTGAAGTTTACCAGTATTAAAGACACTCCTGAGATGATCCAGGCTAGAATTAGTTATAACCAGGCTGTGGATGTAAGTTATAATGTATATACATTATGATTATAAGAGTGGTATCCTCTTTGAACGACCTGATTGAAGCACTGGCTTTCTCTCTCTCTGAGATTATCCTTGGGAACCATGAAACTTCTGTGTTCTGGTGTGGTACATCTCACAAAGAGCATGTTTCTGACTTGGAATGGGAAGTCATAGAGATCCCACTGAAGTGAATGGGAGTTTCATGTAAAAAGGGCTTTCTGTCCAATATGTTTTTCAGAAGTAAAATTTAGGAGTAAGACTGACCTTTGACTGTTAGAGACTTTTGACCTTTTGACATTCGTTGAGGAAGAACAAATTTGGGGTTCTTTCCCCTTTTCAAACAGATCTTTCAAATTTCAGTTACTTCATATGCTTTGGAAACAAAATGTAAGGCAGCATGACAAGGAAGAAAAAATAAATTATTTCAAGCTGTCATCCTGCTGAGAGAGAAATCCAGGAGGGGAAACCTTAAAGGGAAGAATTGAGGCTGTTTGGTGTTTAAACATGTTTATTTTTAATAGAAGAGCGATTTAAAAATATTGTAGACTTAACTGGGATAATACAGAAGAGAATAATAAGAAAAAGTCACTCAAAAAAGACAAGTTTCAAACATGAGAGGATGTTTTATTGTGAAAATAGATATTTTTAAAGTGAAGAAGGAGATGAAAGACTTTGTGTAAAACACATGCTATTGTAATACTTATAGTGTCTACGCCTTTGGTTTAATTAATAAGATCCAAAAGGCTTACATCTCAGGCAGGATAAATATAAGTCATTTTGTTTCACTGAGCCACAGTCAAAATCAGTCTGCTGCTCTACTTCTTCACACATGGAGTTGTCATTAATTTTCCTCTTATGGACCTGCAATGAAAGTGGGCCTACTTGCTAAAGAAAGTGGCAGCAGGGTGAAATGGAGAGGTTGATTCCAATCTAGAGGGTCTCAAGCCCTCACACAGAAGTTATAGCCTGGGAAAGGCAAGTCAGGTCAAGCCATGAGTCATGTCTAAGGCCAAAACCAATGGTGGCTATCTGTACTGATCTGAAAATTATGGTGTCAATGTAAGAAGAAACTAAGCTAGGAATGAAAAATAGTGTGAAAGAGGTGAACTCTGCATAGCCATTGTAGGGGAAGTTCCAGTTAACTGCATAGAACTCCTCTTATCTGTCTGCAGACGTCCAAAAGTTACCTAGTCCTGGGCCAACCCTATATTCTTCCTCCAAGGACTGATATGAGTAGCCCACATAGACATGTATTTTACAGTGGGATCAGTCACCTTCTGAGGTTTATTAAGTCTCTTGCCATTGACTATTGAGCACCCCCTTGTAACTAGCTCTGGAAATAAATTTGGAGTGATTGCACAGATAATTACCATCATATTTATCTGCTAAACATTAACAACTTTGGAGACGTGTTTGGGGAGCTTCAGCTCCCCAGATTTCTGTGGAATTTCGAAGTGTTGGTTGGTCATTTATGGCAGCACATCCTTAATAAATGCTATTTATTCTCCCTCTCCATATTCACATGTGTTAGAAGTCTTATCAAATTAATATGCAAATATCTGAGTTTTCATATACATGGATTTATACGCTCAAAACTTCAAGGAGTTCCTCTCTAGCATACTCTAGCTGATAGGTGTATCAGATTCCCAGTTCCTTTTGAATACTTTTTGACTGATAAGATTACCTGTATTTATTAATGCTGCTGTCACTTTTTGGTAGTCTTTGCTTTCCATAAACCTGTTTGTTAACGGTTTTGTCTGAACTAGTGGTTGAATGTGTAGTGTATACTTGCTGCTGAAATTCATCTCTGTTTGCAGAGGCTGTACAAGGAGCATGGAGAGAGTGTAAAGCATCAGTATACACCAACGACGGATCTTCCTGAAATTCTTCAGGCCAAATTAAATGCTATGAATATCAGTGAGGTATAAATCTGACCTCTAATATTTTAAAGGAAATTGAAAGAGTTGATAGTACTTTGCTCTTTGTCCTACACAGGAAATCATACTAAATTTCTTTCCTTTCCCAGTATATTATCATTCTATGGTCTAAATGTTTCTGAAGTAATATGAAAAATCCAACTTTTTATCAAACTTCTCCTAAGTTAGAAAGATTAAGAGTGAACAAGCAAATACATTTTTATAATGGACCCTTATCGTAATTATTCCTGTTGTGCATTGATAGTTTCATTTATGTTCACCCTCTGCATTAGAATGGAATGAAACTGATGTGGGTAACGTTGCTTGGATAGCAATAATGCTGCAGTGTCAACCCTCTGAACAGCAACTCTGCTTTAATCCTGTTCCATATTTCCTAGATTCGCTATAAGGAGTCCTGGGGAAAGATGAAAGACGGTGGCTATCAACTGAAACTAGATGCCATTCCCTTCCAGGCAGCAAAGGCTTCGGGTGAAATCATAAGTGATGTATGTGAACTTACTGCTGATATTGTCCAGTAGGGTATGTCAGTCACTCCAGACTGTTTCTGCTCTGCTGAGTGACTCTTGATGGAAACAGCATGTCCAGCCAACTCTACATCTGGGAGACATCTGGCCTCGGTCTAGTTAGTTGTGCTTTTGTAGGTGCAGCCACAATGAAGTGTTATTGGTAACTAAGCAAAGGAAGGTTTGCGAAAGCAAACATCCATTAGCAAAGTTGACTAACTTACCTGCTGTAGTGAATGGACAATCACAGGGATTGTTCAGAAGCTGTCAGGCACTATTAGCTAGAAAAGCTATGGAAGAGAGAGCTTATTCAGGAAATTCTACCCTTCAAGGTTTGTCTTGGGTGTCCTTTAAAGGTTGTAGAGATATACTGATTAATTGCAAGCATAGGAGACCAGTTGTTCTGACTTTGCTAGAGAGCAGATGGAGAGAGGCTCCTCAGAGGTTGATTCTGAGCACCTGCACCAGGTTCTTGTCTTCCACCACCTATGTAATAGCAGGTAACTAACCCAAGCTATTTATAAGTGTTCATTGCTGTATTTTTCTGTGTTTTTCTCTAAATAGGATAAAATATTAAAATGCTTGCACAAGTGAGGTCTTCCTAGCATCCGCTAAAGGGTTATTCAGATTTATTATCATACTGAGTATAGCCAGAATTTATTGTCCATAGCTCTCTTTCTGTAATACGAAAACCCTTTTATTCAGGTTTTAACAATCTGACTAATACTTATTTCTCTTTACTCCTATTCATATTTCTATTCTTATTTTCTTTTTAGCACAAGTATAAGGAGGCATTTCAGAAAATGAAAGGACAGATGGTTGGCTCATGTGGCCTGGATGGTGATATTCATACTGCTCATTCAGTCCATGCAGCATTGCTGCAGAGTGATGTAAGTACAAGAAAGAATCATAGAATCATGGAATCATAGAATCATAGAACAGTTTGGATTGGAAAGGACTTTTAAAGTTCATCTAGTCCAACTCCCCTGCAATGAGCAGGGACATCTTCAACTAGATCAGGTTGCTCAGAGCCCCATCCAACCTGACCTGCAATGTTTCCAGGGACGGGGCATCTATCACCTCTCTGAGCAACCTGGGCCAGTGTTTCACAACCCTCAATGTAAAAAATTCTTCCTTATAGCCAGTCTAAGTCTAACCTCTTTTAGTTTAAAACCATTACCACTTGTCATATTGCAACAGGTCCTGCTAAAAAGCTTGTCTCCATCTTTCTTATAAACCCCCTTTAAGTACTGAAAGGCTGCAATAAGGTATCCCCAGAGCCTTCTCTTCTCCAGGCTGAACAACCCCAACTCTCTCAGTGTGTCCTCACAGGACAGGTGCTCAATCATTCTGATCATCTATGTGGCCCTCCTCTGGACCCATTCCAACAGGTCCATGTCTGAGGGCTCCAGAGCTGAATGCAGTACTCCATGTAGGGTCTCACCAGAGCGCAATAGAGGCTCATACAGCCCAGGGTACAGTTGACGTTCTGGGCTCCGAGTACTCGTCGGCTCACGTCCAGCTTTTCATCCATCAGTACCCCCAAGTCCTTGGCAGGACTGCTCTCAATCCCTCATCCCCCTACCTGTATTCATACTGGGGTTGCCCCGACCCCGGGGCAGGACCTTGCACTTGGCCTTATTGAATGTCATGAGGTTCATGTGGACACCACTTGTCACTCCATCATAGAAGGCCACTAAGTAGGTCAGGCAGGACTTCCCCTTGGTGAAGCGGTGCTGGCTGTCTCGAGTCACCTCACTGTCCTCCATGTGCCTTAGCATAGCTTCTAGGAGGATTTGTTCCATGATCTTCCCCAGCACAGAGGTGAGGCTGACAGGTTGGTAGTTCCCAAGGTCCTCCTTTCCACCCTTTTTAAAAATGGGTGCAATGTTTCCTTGTTTCCAATCACCAGGGACTTCACCCGACTGACATGACTTTTCAAATATCGTGGAGAGTGGCTTCGCAACTACATCAGCCAATTCCCTCAGGACTCTGGGATGCATTTTGTCAGGTCCCATAAACTTACGTATGCTCAGGTTCCTCAGGTGGTCACAAATCTGATCTTCTCTTACAGTGGGAGGGACTTTGCTCCCCTAGTCCCTGCCTTGCAAGGGTTGACTTGAGAGGTGTGGGGAGAGGGGTTACCAGTGAAGACTGAGGCAAAAGAGTTGTTGAGTACCACAGTCTTCTCCTTGTCATTACCGGTTTGCCAGTCTTGCTCATCAGGGAGGGTACGCTTTCTTTGACCTTCCTTTTCTGCCTGACATACCTGTAGAAGCCCTTTTATTATTCTTTGCATCCCTCGCCAAATTCAGCTCCAGCTGCACTGTGGCCTTCCTGACCCCATCCCTACACAACTAGACAGCATCCCGGTACTCTTCCCAGGATACCTCTCCCCTCTCCCACTGCCTGTGCATTTCCTTCTTGCCCTTTAGTTTGACCAGCAAGTCTCGACTCAGCCATGCCTGTCTCTTGCCTTCCTTTCCTGATTTCTTACACCTGGCGACTGAGAGCTCTTGTGCTGTGTAAAAAGTGTCCTTAAGGATCTGCCAGCTCTGTTCTGCTCCCTTGTCCCTGAGGGCAGTTTCCCAGGGGGTCCTATTGAGACTCCTTGAAGAGCTGGAAGTTTGCTTTCCTAAAATTCAGGGTCTTGACTTTACTCTTCCCCTGGCCTATATCCTTCAGGAGTGTGAACTCCACCAGCGCGTGGTCACTGCAGCCCAGGCTGCCTCCAGTCTTGACGTCACCAATGAGCTCGCTTGCGTTGGTGACCAACAGGTCCGGTATCGCATGCCTTCTGCTAGGGCTATTACCTGGCTTAAGAAGTTATCCTCGATGCACTGCAGGAGTTTCCTGGATTGCCTACAGCCCGCTGTGCTACTTTTCCAGCAGATGCTGGGGTGGTTGAAGTCCCCCAGCAGGACGACAACCTGCGAGCGTGATGCCTCCTGTAGCTGGAGTAAGAAGGCTTTGTCAGTAGGCTCCTCGCGGTCGGGTGGCCCACCACAAGGTTTCCTTTGTTGCCTGGGTCTCTAATTCTTACCCATAAGCTTTCAACCTGCTTGTGGCTATTCTTCAGAGACAGCTCTTCACACGCTGTCCATTTCTTGATGTAGAGAGCAATGCTTCCGCCCCTCCTTCTTTGCCTGTCCCTTCTGAAGAGCCTGTAGCCATTGATAGCTGCGCTCCAGTCATGGGATTTGTCCCACTAAGTTTCCCATCCCAAGAAGATGCGGGCATTTTGTAATTGGTTTCCTAACAGTGAGCTGTTCCTCACAGAAGCTGCATTTAGCTGTGGAATAGCATACTATTTAAAACTTAGGGCTTTCTCTCCCATTTTCCAGATATTTTGATATAGTCATGATATTCTTACCATTCTTTTACGGTAACGTTAATTTGACATTAAATGAAGACTGCATTTTTGCACAACCCCTTGCTGCATACCACTGTTGCCTAGCATAGAATATTTTACTCTGCAAAAGTATCACTCACAGGCAGGTCAAACTGAGAATTAGTAGTGATCTTTGTACAGAAGTAAATTAAATTTGGTAGAGATAGAATGTTATTCAGTGATTATTTTTAATTTACTGTTTTCCTGAAAGGCTAAAGGATGAATAAATGAATTTATGGAATTTCAAGATTGACCTTTTTGGTTGAGGTATGGTTCCCACTCTTGGGATATGCTAAGAATCATATAATTTGTTCATTTGCTATAAGAATTGTAATTGTTCAGTGCATTTCGAACACTGTGGCTTGATCCAGAAAGCAGTGAAATGTTTGCCTGACTTTAAGCATGTAAATAACTATTTATCTTCTTACCAAAACTGTCCATAACAAGCCTAACTGTGGATATAGATGGGAGAGTTCATGGATTTCAGGGACCGCTGGGCACGTACTGTGATTCTTTCTTGTGTGATGGTATGCTTAGACTGATACAGGTAACAGTAAGTTTCTGAAGAATTCATCCATCTGTCAGGCAGTTTGATGATCATCAGTAACTCTGGATGTTCATTATCTGGATGAACAGCCTGAACATCTCAAATTTGCATAATCTGATAGGGAAATGTCATGTAAAAAAAAGTTCTTTGAAGATTTCTATGTTTTTCTTTTCCTGGATGGAGAAAAGAGGTGAACACACACCCCCAGCACTAAAAATAACATTTAAAACTATGAAATGAAACTGGCCAAATCAATAGGGACCAACAAATACTTTGAGTGAGGGTTTGTACTAAATCTAATGTAAATATGGCTACTTACATTTTATCCTCAGGCAGTAGCTTCACCTTTTTGTTGTGCTTTCTAGAAATGCAGTGAATTAAGAATTCGTTTATCAGTTTGGTAATTTTATAGATTCAATGTATCCAGTTTTAACCAAAAATAAATTATAAATAACGTCTCAGCTTAATTGAATAGAATGCAGATGGCTACTATTTTGATGAAGAATAGACTGCCACATATTCTAATGATAAGCATTGATCATTCACAGTATGGTTAAACAAGTTAGGGAACTTACTTTTAAAAAAGAATAATTTATACTGGAAAATGGAAGAAATATAGAGAATATCTCTTCTCATCAAAACCTGAATTCTAATTACCGTGTTATGATGCCTATCTATCTGATCTGTTTTTAATTTGATAGGTGAAATATAAGCAAGGTTTTGAGGAAGCAAAGACTCACTTCCACCTGCCACTGGATATGATAAACTTGGTACATGCCAGGAAAGCCCAGTCTTTGGTCAGTGAACAAGAATACAGACAGCTGCTACACCAGTACACTTCTTTGACTGATGATGTGAGATTGCGGTGTGCCAAGAATGCATACAAACTACAGAGTGAGGTACTTGCAAAACATCCCAGTGATATTTCCCTGTTGGTCCCGATGCAAGATAGTTGTGTTCCAACTCATGACAGCTGACAGTATGTATTTGAGCAGCAGCTGAGGGATAAACTATCACTGTTCCCTCTTGATTACATTCAGGAATGAGACATTTATCTTATTGGGCAGTTGTACAACGTGTGTGATCACACTATACCAAGAGGTAAAGTGTAGTAGTCTTTGATGATCAGGCAGAGAAGTGTTTGCAAGTGAGGATGATTGCACTGCTGGTGAAATACACTTTTTAAGATCTTGCTAATCGTGCAAAATGTTTACCAGCTGGTATTTGAGTTGGTTTGCATCTGGGTGAAATTCATGTGTACTTCCACAGAAAGATGCTTATTGTTAAAAACTGATTTGTAGGAGACTTATAAACTCTGAACCAAGACATAACCACTGAAATTCTAAGAAGGGTGAGTTCAATTCTCTATGTAATAATGAGTAAAATTAACAAATTCAAGGATGGGCTGTGTCTGTAGCCTTCGGAGACCTCAGGAGGGACTGTATCTTAAAAACAAATCTGGGTCCAAAATGCTACTGTATATCAGTTTAACACTTTCAGCAAACAGTTGTAAAGATGGCAGACTGCATTTAAGCAAGTGTAAACATCATACACCAGTTGTGCTGCCCTAACTTGGGTGAAAACACATGTAATCAGAGATTCTGAGGCAGGTTTGCATCCATGCCTCTCTTCTGAATTGGGAATGAAATGCTAGTTGCCGGTATCACGTCTCAGAGTGCAGAATTTAACTCTCTTACCATCTGGTGCTAACAGTTAGCAACGGGTGAGGACCAGATTCTAGTGTTGTCCTCTCTTACCTTCCAACTCATAAAGGATATTTCCTATATACAATACCGTGATGCCTTTGAGACTACAGATTAGCACTGGACAGACATGAAAAGAAGAGGAGCTGTTTCTGTTCTCTTAGGTGACTTTACTAGTTGCTTGGTATTTAAAATTCTTTTGAAGCAGAAAAAAAGACGATCCTCCTCATCCTCCTCCTCGCTATTCTCATCATCCAGCGCAATAATATTTGTTGGAATGCATCTACCTGTAACATATTGGTAACTTTTGAAAAGGTAATATTTACAGTGAGTCACTGCTGGGTTTAGTGGTCTAGAAAATATTTTAACAAAATCTGTACAGTCCCTCAGTGCTATTTTTCTTTAGTGTTCCCTACTTACATTATGACCATTCAGAACTGTTTAAAAGCAAGGGGGTTTTGTCTGCAATTCTACTTATTAAAAAGTTACCAGCCTTTATTTAAAAATACTTTCATAGACTTTTCTAAACTGGTCTTATTTTATATATATTTATAAATAAATAATATATAGCTGTGATTTAGGTATTATATATGAATGAAATTCATGTATCTAGGAAAAGGTTTTTCAATTTAGGAGCCCAAGTATCATTTGGCGTTCATGAGACTCAGTACTCCTCAGAATCTTGCCTCTGTACTGTACATCTGTCAGGGCTCTATGCACACGGCCACATACATAAACACAAGAACGTAGGGTAATGTATATGAACTCTCTGTGGTAGATACTAATTTTAGTGGATTTATTTGAATACCGTATTGTGTATTTTTTGATGAATAAAATAGGGCATCTCACATGCAAACTTGTAATTACTTCTGCTTGGTTTTCCTCAGGCTTTGTACCGGTCTGACATGAACTTTATGCGAGGAGTTGGATGTATTACTCCAGGGGCCCTAGAGATTGAAGGAAAGAAGAAAGCTTCTGAACTCATCAGCGAGGTAACAAAAGAGGGTTTTGATTTCTCCACTACAAACAAGAGTTTGCCAGATGTCTTTCTATTAAACTGGGCTGGCAAAGTGACTCACTGGATAATGCTAGGCTCCCTCCCCTTGCGTTTGATCATTCCATTCGTTTCCTAACTGCAGATGGGTGAACCTGATGGAGTTCAAGGTTTTGCAGACTTTGCTAACGGTTTTCGCAAATCTTTTCTCCTGTGTTTCAGACCCAGGAGGTTGGTTTTTGTGTTATTTATTTTAGATTTTAAATGGGCTTTTTCAACTGAAAATAAGGCTGTGCCTATCCCTAATAAGTACCTTGTACTGTTTCTCCAAAAGTAGAGTGACCTGCAGAGTGCCCAGTACATTATGCTGTCCTCAGCTCTGCTCCTGCTTTCCAGTCTTCACATGTTTTTTACTTGCTGCCTTCTTGTGCTGTTGGTTTTCCCCCTCTGTAACAGGATTTTTATTTCCTCTCTTGTTGCTTCTTACAGTCTCTGCTAGTTTCAAATCTTTGATCTATTGCCCATATTCACATAGATGTGAAATTAAGAAAAATAAGAGTGCTCTTCCTAGTTGTATTCTAGTGAATGCATCCCTGCTTGCAGTGGTCTTGCAATTACTCTGTTCACAATTCTGGCATACGACCACAGGCCAGGTGGAACCTAATTTTCCCACAGAAAAGTTCAGCAGGCTTGTGCAACACCTTCTCTCTGGGTTGAATTGCCCTTGCTGTAATTCCACTAGCTGGGGTTAATGACACCAAGGAGTGAAATAACCTTATTACTGTATTCAGCATAGCAGTGCCTTTTTTTTTTTTTACACCTTATTCCTTATTTACTTTTCATTTCCCCTGTGAGACTTGAATACATCAAATTCAGAGTAGCAAAAGGTAAATTAGTCTGATGGTTAATAGACACATACTGTTTGCAAAGTAGAGTTTTAAGCGCAAGAAGTGATACTAGACCACTGATATTGGAAAAAGTCCCTTGTCTGACATGACAACTTAGTTATTTTCATTTTCCTTTGTGTGTGAACTCAGAGTAAATATCGTCAGCAGCCACATTCCTTCAAGTACACATCGGTGACAGACTCTCCTGGCCTCCTTCATGCAAAATTCAGCAATATGATTGCTAATGAGGTAGGCTCTCCTAACATGATTCAGAAAATATGCTTTTCAAAATGCAGTGAGCTAGGGACGGAGGAGTGGGAAAGAGACAACCCTGTTCTGAAAGCAAAATGCATCAAAAAGAAAGCAAGCATCACTGATTTGTGCTTTTTCACAGTTAGATCGCCTTTTGTTATTTCCAAACATTTAATACCATTTCCAAGTCAATCTCTTTTAAAAAGCTTAAATAGTGCCCATATGATAGAGTCCCATTACCATTTTTTTTTGCATGAAACTGAGCCTCAAAAGATTAGGTCTGCGGGGTGTTATGAGGCCACTCATTTGCATAGTATGGTCCACTTTCGAGAGCTCCTAAAGCAAGAATCACTTTTCTGATTTTTGAAAAACAAGACAAAACCCATAGGCAAATTATCAAAATCGTCTGTGATAATATGAGGAAAAATCCAAGCTAGAAAATATGGCCAGTCTACCAGAAATGCCTGGCCTTTTTTTTAACACACATTCATGGTGCCCTTAAGGTTCTTAGGTCTACTTTGGGCCTGCTGGGAACATATCAATGCAAGGCTAAGAATGTAGTGGGTTGGCATCATGATATATGTATAAAAATTAATGTACAAGTTTTTTACGCCTAGAGAAGAACCCCATGCAATTGCAATTGCAATGGTATATTCTTAGCTGTTTTTTGTGCTGGTTGACTATAGTTGTCATAATAATAAACAACTTAAGTACTGCTGTTATATTATTGAAACAATAGAGAAAACTAATTGCAGTTGTCTTTGTTGATCTCTTTCCTAGCGCCTGTATAAAGCAGCAGGAGAGGACAGTCGGCATCACTATACACCAACACTAGGTCTGCCTGAGTTTATACGGGCAAGAATAAATGCAGCCAACCTCAGTGATGTAAGAATTTGTTCCGTATATCTTATACGTATTTGGGATGACAGATGAATTGTGCAGTGGCAAGGAAGATGGATAAGTAGAGTACTTTTTAGATCTATTCTGTTTATGCTTTCCCTTGTTTGATTATAATGCTATTTATCTCCATTAGGATATATACAGTTCTGAGTAAATTAAATCTACATAAAGAATGAGACATGTTTAGTCTGAGTTAGTAGGATTTCCCAAAGATAATTTAAAAAAATCCTTTGATTATGAAGAATGAGACTGTAACGCAGAATAACAAATGAAAGAGGGTTCCTTTGTTTGTTCCTTTGTGCATTTAAAAGTGAAACAGCAGTCTACATGTGCCTTTCCTACTTTAGGCAAAATACAGGGAATCTTGGCATAATCTACGTGCTCAAGGCTACAAGCTGACAATGGAAGCACTCCCATTCCAGACTGCCAGGGCCTCCAGAGAAATTGCCAGTGATGTGAGTTGAATGATTCAACCTTCCTTCTTGCCTAATTTCTGTTAACTTCATGTAAAACAATGTCTAAAGCAGATTTTACTGAATTAAAGCGACTCCATAACCATGTGAGACAAGTGTGAGACAGAATATATTACTTATGAATGAGATTCTTTGTGTGAATTTAAAAAAAAAAAAAGAAGAGGAAGAATTGCTGCTAATCGGGAACCAAGCTCGGTTAAACGTCTTCCAGTGGGAAATAGCTAGTGAATTAAAGTATTTGCAGACAGACAAATCAGGGGGATTTTGCTCCTTTCCAGGATTTCAGCTCCTCATATTATAAAATGCCCACTAATTCTGCCCACTCTGCTTTCAGCTGACTTTTGGAAGTGGTTAGTACTCCTGAATTGAAATAAAGTCAGAAGAAGCTGAGCATCCTTTGAATCTCTGAAAATCAGGAGCTGCCCATATGGTTAGAAAATGAAAAGCAGTGGATGCTCCTGTAAATATGTGTCCCCTTAATTTCTGAAATAGAGGGTACAAATCTTCTTACCCTTAAAAATATCCTCTCATTTGTGTTGTTTTTTTGCAAAACACTCAGACATGGTGGCATCCATTTCTCAGAAAGCCTAAGTTCATCCCTTCCTCACAAGAAATTTAATAAATTCTAGGAAAACCTCACAATTAAGCTAAATTTAGTAAAAAAGTCTTCATTTTGTGTAGTATTTAATTGCATATTTTATCTGTAATGTGATAAAATATGAATATATTTCATGTGTATTTGTTTTATGAAGCAACTATTTCTAGTTGTAATTTATAATGTATACTTAACCGTATTTTGCAGAGTGCTTTTGGTTACAGCTTCAGATCTGCTCTAAAGGGTACAAGTCCATAATAGAATTACATCCACTTACAACAGATCTGAATTTGGCCCTTCATCTTGGAAGCACTTTATAAACATTAGCTACTGTAATTTAATCCCCACAACTCTCTTGTGTGGTAGATAAGTGTTATTATCCCATTTCAACTACATTATGAACTCTTCAGGGCCCAGGCCTTCCCTTTAAAGTTCCAAGCACCCTGTTGATGCTGTATAAATAATCATTATCATCATCATCACTATTTCACAGAGAGGATAAATGCAAGATCATAGGAAGAGTCATAGTCCCAGCTAAGATGAGAATGAGGGGTTGCTGGTGCTTATTCTTGTGCTCAGACCACCATCTTAGGCTTCTCAACATAGTTATTGATCCAAGAAAACCGAATTTACTCTTTAAAATAGCTGGGTGGCATTTGCAAATCTGAAGGCTACAGAGTGCATGTTTCTCTTTTGTATAGATTTTTTTTCTTCTGTCTTTTGTTTGTTTCTCTTATGTTCCCATTCCTAGTGATGGGAATAAAATTCTGTGAGAGATAATAAAAGTACCTGATCTGAGGTTAAACACGATCAATGCTTTGGGCATATTCAGAGAATGTATTGAGATGCACTTAACTTTAATGCTGCAGCTACTGTGGTATTTAAATTTGAGAGCAATGAGAGATTCAAACAATTACTTTCTAGTGCTGCATACCTTGGCTGATTTTACAGACAGCATGGATGTTTCAGTGACTTATCCTACGTTAGTTAGCTAGAGCAGCCAGTCTAAGTTTGGCACTTTTTCACTTTTACCTTTTTTTATTTTTAGTACCAATACAAACACAACTTTGTGATGGAGAGAGGAAAGCATATTGGTGCCAGAAGTGTTCTGGATGACACCAGGTTGCTGCATTGCTTGCATGCTGCCAAGTTACAGAGTGAACAGGAGTATAAGAAGGGGTCCCAGGAAGTGTGGTCTCAGTACCATCTGCCCATGGACATGGTGAATCTTGTCCATGCCAGGAAAGCCCAGGCCTTAGCGAGTGATCAAGATTACAGAAAGAGACTCCATGAATTTACAGCACTCCCAGAAGACATGAAGATGAAGTGGGCCAAAAGAGCCCACATGCTACAGAGTGAGGTAAAGACTTTCCTGCTATTAATGGCAAATTGAATTTAGCAATAACAAAGCTTTGAGTGACTGGCACAAATTGTATGTTGACATTGCGCAGTGTTTTTAGAAATACCATTTGTAAACTTATGTGTGTGTAGCAGCAAGATATCTGATGCATTACCCAGGGCAGTGGTGGAGTCCCCACCCCTGGAGGTATTTAAGGGTCGTGTAGATACAGTGCTCAGGGACGTGGTTTAGTGGTGGGCTTGTCAGCATTACGTTAATGATTGGACTAGATGATCTTACAGGTCTGTTCCAATCTAGGAGATTATGTGATATGGAATATATGTGAATTAGAGGTTCTCGCGTTATGAACCTGATGGAAAATCACTGTGGTCCGTGCTACTTATTCTAGAGATAAGGGATATACACAATCAACTCTCAGCTCTTTGGATCACATCCAGTCAGTGCTCTTCATGCAGAATTCTTTGAGCAGAAGGTTAAATGCTCATAGATTGATTTGGGATATGTTACAAGGTCATTTTGCAAACACAAATGGTCATATCAAATAACCAGTTCCCTAGATGTGTTTGCAGAAAATGGTTATGCAAATGTAAGTCCAGACAAACTTCGGTGACAGAAATGATAGAATCTCAGCATGGGCCACATGCGTGCTCACTTTGCCTTAGCAAGTATCTTTGTTCAGGGACAAGCCATTGTATGTGTTTCAAACAGATATATAAAGCTGCATGGATGCAGGTAGCTGTATTTTGGCAATTTAGGGTCCAGTGTCATTAGCTGCTCTGTAGCAGGAACCTCTGTTCAGATGGGTTTTGTTTTGTAAGAAAAGAGACTGAATGATTCAGCAAGGAAGTGAAAAACATTTTTCAGAAAGTTATGCTAACTCTTTATAGGTCTTTAGAGAGCTGGATTTTATTGCAAGACAAAGTGATGGGATATTTGTTAGATTTAGTCAGATTTGATGAGCACATATTAACAGATATTCCAGCTATGAAAGTCAGAGTGGCAATCAAAGTTTGTATCCTTTCTTACTCCGTCTACTTGCTATCTGGTAACCCAAATGTACTCTTCATTGCCTGAACTTTTTTGGGATATTCTTGGGGTGGTATAGAAGCTGTTAATAGATGCAGTTCTTTGCCTTTCCAACTCCCATTCCTACCTTCTCCTGTAATGGCTAACAGATGGCATACAGGTAGTTAGATCCAGGCAGGTGGGATTCTTTACTATTTACTGATGTGCGATGGTATCTCACAAAGTGGCATTTCCAGGGACTTAGTCCTTGGACCCTAACAGCATGTGCTTCAGAGCTTGTCTACAAAGGGACAGGGCAGGAGATGAGTAAGAACCTCGGCACTTGGCTCTTTGCCTTTAGACCCCACAGGTTAGGAATCCAGAGAAATTATGAAGGTGGTTTTGTCTGATACCCTCACTATCTAGTAAAAGTAATATACAGCATGCCTGAGCTAGCGGGCTGTTATGTCCTTTTGCATATAGGGAGAAAAAAAAACCCACCCTGAAAAAATGGATGATTGGATTAAAGTCATACAGTGAGCCACTGTCACTCTGAAGGAGAAGTCAGAATTGTTGGGATTGGGGTTACTTTGCTGGCCTTTTTTTCTTTACTTTTTATTGGGTCTGCTTTGTTTTCTTTACTGGATTAGGAGGTAGAGCAAGCCTTTAATGTGAGTTAAGAAAAAGTAATGGGTCCTCCTAGAAATGGGGTTAATGAGGAAGCATGCACCAGATAAAATAATTAGTATTCCTGACTTGAACTCACCTCAGAAAATTATTTCAAAAGGGGTTCTTTTACGCCCAGTACAAACAGGTTATTACTTAGTGCTTTGAGTCATACTAATTCACTCGTGGGGCCTTCTCTTGTAACTTGCATATGATACATTATTTAATTCCTAGTGGAATGAACAAATGCAAACAGTTTGGCTTTACGATGTGATATGTGCATGGCAAATGAAAAACCTCAAAATGTTAATGTGAATCAGGGAGTCTTTTTAAAAAACCTTAATAGCTGTGGATACAAACCTGATAGCTAACGATTTTCATTTTTAACAGCATCGCTATAAATCAGACCTGAACTTCATGAAAGGAGTTGGTTGGATGGCTCTGAGATCTCCGCACATAGAAAGTGTAAAGAAGGCTGGAGAGCTCATCAGCGAGGTAACTGATAAATCTTTCATGGGATAGCACGTCTGTAGGAATTGTTTACCATCAAGGCTCCTCGTTACATGACACTTACGAATGTAGCTTATCATTTCCTTTTGATGTGGGAGCCTGTTTATACAAGGTGTAAGTTACCAGGAAGCAGTACAGGAGATGCAAGTCCACTGTGTGACACCTGCTGAATATTTTCCATTCCGAATGAAACACAAGAGTATAAACAAAACATGTAGCGATAAATAAATGCAGTAAACTCCATTATGAAATTCTAAGCAGGTGGTTATGGAAGTGATATAGAAGGATACAGCATTGACAAGCACACTGAAGGGACATTTGCCTGCTCAGTATCATGCATTAATGGAGCAAAATTATGAGCTGTCAGAAGTGTAGTGTTCGAAAGCTTTTTGCATGTGAATTTTCAGTGGGAAGTCCTTCTTGCACACACACAAAAAAAGAAGTTTGGTGCCTGGGCACCACAGCAATGATACAGCAGCATCCCTATTCCCTAGCTGAAAGAGCAACTGAGACCAAAGCTTCAGTATGTTTTTAATACTATGGCTTTAGGAAGGTGGCTTTTATGTTTTACTCCAGTTATCACACACTTGGAATTGTGATATAACATAAACAGAAACATCCTGTGGTTTTTTTTCCTTTGTTTGTTTTTGTTGCTTCCTCTGCCTCTCAGATAAAGTACCGTCAGAAGCCAGAAAGTTTGAAGTTCACTGCTGTGGTTGACTCTCCAGATTTGATTCATGCTAAAACCAGCTACCTCCAGTGCAGTGACGTAGGTTTCATTTCATTATAAGTGATCTTAACTTTTGTTGTACTGTAATGCATAAAAGAATTGAACTCAACGTTGCTTTCAGTATCAGTTACATTCAATGATTTTTGACTCCACAGAGACTGTACAAGGCTGGAGACCCTGAAGCCAGGCACAGGTACACCCTGCCTCCTGATCATCCAGATTTTATCCGAGCCCGCCAGAATGCACTTCATATCAGTGATGTAAGCAAGCCTTTTACTTTGGGGAGTTGACTTGGTAACTGTCATCAAACGAAACAAGCTTGATTAGGAATGAAAAACTTCCATGTATATGTAGAAGGCAGGTTCTCTGAGCCTAACCAAAACTGAAAAAGCCAGGGGCTGTGGACAGCCAACATATTGCTAGGTTTGGGCTGGAGGGATCAGGAAAAGTCTGTTGATTTTTCTTTTGAGAATTGGTTCTGCTTTCTAGGGCAGGAACCTATTATTAAAGATTTCAGTCCTTCAGTCTAGGTATGGTTAGTTACAAATTTAAATCTATGTTTGGGTGGGGGAGTAGGGAGAATCCTCTTTCCTTGACTATATAATCTGTCTTCCTGAAGCTGGAACACTGTGTTGAACCCTTAGGCACAGTTGTCATCAATGTGGATGCAGTTGAATCAGTGAGTGGAATTGGTTTAAAGGGATTTTGTTTCCACATTATCCCAGACAGAGGCTCTCAATCTATTCCTAAACTACTGTTCCCTGATTAAATAGCTGTTGTCCTTAACTGTAGGGTCAGAGGGACATTTGTTTGTAAGAAGCTTTGAGTTCCTTGTTTGTTGATAGGTACTGTGTAAGTGGAAGAAACAAATAGGATTTATATTCTTTGAAGCGATAGAGGAAAAGGTAAAAAGGCAAAGGGGTGATTTCACACAAATGAAAGATCAGACCTAGACCTGTTAGCAGCACATACAGTAATGCTTGCATTGGTTCTACCCAGGCTGTCTTGCAGGATTTCTGGCATCTCAGTTTACCTTCAAATTAAGCACCACCTAGCACTAAATCCACCAGTGAAACAGAATAATATCTTTTGAAATGTAAAGTGGATTTTGTTCTTGTTTTCATATGGTCACAAACCCCAGAAAGGGTGAATCAAAGTCTTACAGAAAGCAAATGAATAAAATCAGAAAGGGACAGCCAGAAGTGTCAGCTAAGATACCATGGCTGTGTAGCAAGACCTGCAGACTGGAAGCTATTTTAAGAAAGCTACTAGTGGAAGAAGAACCAAATCTAGAGCAATTTCTCTTCAGGATGTAAATGTATTTCACATCCTCAAAGTCACATTAAATATGTTAGAACTGGCTGTTATTCCATACGAGTTAATGAAGCCACATGTGGCTGGGGATAGAGACAGGGATCATTTGAAAAGCTTGAAATAACTGGTATTGAAATTATGATGCCATGAAACCCAAGACACTGCAAGTGGATGCATCAAAAGAGAGAATAAGGGCAATATCAATGCAATATTGATGTGACTGATGCATCACAGTTTCTAATAGAAATTAAATCACATCAAAAACAACTACATTCAAGTACAAAAGGAAACCCTGGTGGCACTTTTCAGATGAGGCATTTTATCATTATGGTGAATAGAAAAGAAGTTGAAGTGCTGTAGAACTGGATCAAAACCTTGGAGATGGTACTGATGACTCTTGATACAAATAAACCCAGTAGGATAAAACATCTATTATTGCAGTTATGGGACTGCGTTTAAGAAACTGCAGGGGGAAATGACTGTTTTGTTCTTTTCTTTTTAACACAGAAATTGTATAAAACATCTTGGGAACAGACAAGGGCATCTGGCTATGATTTTAGGATTGACGCCATCCCATTCCAGACAGCAAAGGCTTCAAGAGAGATTGCTAGTGATGTAAGAATTGTTATGTTTCAAACACTTCCCAACCCTCTTCCCATGTCACCCCCACCCTGTAAAAATGGGTGAATTTGACGTAAGTGAACCTTGTTCTGGTTTGGAAAATCGGTGACCCAGTAAAACGAAATGCCAGTTAGGTGCAAAGATTTCCAACTAAAAGCTCCCATTAATAATATCCAATACCAGGCTGCTCTGTTTCACTTCAAAGAGTTATTCTTGAGAAGGAAGCATATTATGATGTAGTTAAATAAAATAGGTACTAGGCTATGAATAGTTAAAGCATTGTCTAGAATAAAGTGGGTCACCTTTGAACACAGAAGACCACAATTGGCAA
Organism: Ibidorhyncha struthersii; assembly: GCA_013398815.1. NCBI lineage: Eukaryota > Metazoa > Chordata > Aves > Charadriiformes > Charadriidae > Ibidorhyncha > Ibidorhyncha struthersii. Next base: position 856,689 of record VZSZ01000698.1, read on the forward strand.
GAAGCTGAAGATGGAGGAGCTTCATTGCTTGAGCTGTGTATTGAGTGTGCCCAAGAGTACAACAATAAGAGGACATCTGATTGCTTTTGAGAGATGAGTATTTTGGGCTCCCTAAGTCTTTCTACTTCTTTAAAAATTAGCACAAAAGGCATTCTTCTAAAGCGTCTTGTTAGATTAGGAGATGTAGTTTGATATCAAACAAACCCTTGATCTTTTTGCACTACAGGAAGCATTATTGATAGCTAGGGGAGGGTAAGTTATTTCATAACAGAAATTGGAGGTAATCTGAACGTGAATATGAGATTTTCCTCTGCGCTTACTGCAGTACAAATACAGAGAAGCCTTCCTGAGAGACAGAGGCCAGCAGATTGGATTCCTCAGTGCAAATGATGATCCCAAAATCAGGCATGTCCTCAGAGTGGGGAAACTCCAGAGTGACAACCAATACAGGAGCGGATATGCCCAAAACATGACACAGTTCCAGAGTCACCTCAACCAGCCAGGATTCCTCCACGCTAAGAGAAGCCAGCAGCTTGCAAGCAATGTTAACTACAGGCAGCCTTTGCACCAATACACTTGTGATCCTGAGCAGCTAAATGTGAAGCATGCAAAGCAGGCCTACAAGCTGCAGAGTGATGTAAGTATGGCTGAGCGTCACTGTCCTTCCAAGTGCAAGGAGCTGTCTGTGGCAATGTGCTTCGCAGACCTTACCTACCAACAAAATCACATTCTTGAAAGAACTAGTCTGTTTGCTGAAAATGAATAATTTGTTTATTATGAACTCTGTTGCTCTTTATGTGCTCTCTCCTGAGTACCCAGGGCATGTGGTTTGATTAGAGCCAAACGAAATAATACATGCTGGTGTATGTTTCATGCTCTCAGGTAAAATACAAGTCTGACTTGAACTGGCTCAGAGGCATTGGCTGGACTCCCCCAGGTTCTCACAAAGTCGAAATGGCAAGAAGAGCTGCTGAGTTGGCGTACATTCGGGAAATGGGATTGCAGGGTGCCTCTGCTCAGTATGGACGTGGAGTTGTAAGTAGAGTAAACCATTCTTCTCACAAATCCCAACAGCTCTGCTCTCTAGAAGTGCACACATCGTGTTTAATGCCTTGGAATGCTCCCTGGAGTCTACAGTTCTCCCCGTTATTTGAACAGAATCACCGAATTACAGAATTTTCCGAGTTGGAAGGGACCTCTAGGGATCATCTAGTCCAACTCTCCTGCTAAAGCATGATTGCCTAGAGTATATATATTTCCCTCACGAAGCTTTGTGGCTTTGTGTACGCCTTAATTTGAAGGAACCTCTCAAGAGAATTCAGCACTGTGATGGCTGAGGAATTCCTGTAGGTACTAGGAAGTGCCATGGGATAGGATTTACTTATACTATGGGATGTGTTTCCCTTAACTTGTGGATGTTGTCAGATCTCCAAGTGTCCTGGTAGCTCCATGGAAACCAGAAGTAGATGTGGAAGGCACTCCCTGTACAAGTCCCTTTCTCTTTTCTTAATTTCAGCAAAAGACATCTGTGTTGCCATCCAATCTTCACTGGCAACTGTCTTGACAGGCTCAGTGTAGACTCCTAACAGCATAACGTGTGCTGTGGGAGGCTCCCCAATACTGTGGGAGGCTTTTTGCAAAGGGGGAACGCTCCAGCCTCCTCCATCTCTGTCCAGCCCGAGACACAAGAAATTACAAGCTGGGATCTTCCAGGTTTTCCTTCTCCCAGCCTCCACAGGTATGACTCCCAGTCTGCAGTGTCCCAGCACAAGACAGCAAAAGTCCATACAGGGACTTTGTAGAACCTACAGTTAGGAAGCGTTAAGTTACAATAAAAGAGAGGTTCTGCACTTTAAATACTTGTTTCATTTAAGTTTTAACTTTGGCAACAAGTCAAACAATAAGCCAGCCCAAGAAAAACAGGACATATCCACAATTTACATTCCCATCTGAAAAGTTAGTCAGGAAATAAATTATAACTGTGGTTGAGGAATGCAGGCAGTGGGGACTGCAGGCAATGACTTCTTAAGTCCTCCATATGATAATGATCTGGTGGTCCCAGGGAAATCTACAGGTGTGCAATTCACCTGGAACTGAGGTGTTTGCTCTTTATTTAAGACTCAAATTAGAAATTAGGACTTGAGCACATTCAGTCCTTCAATATGTGTAGTATTTAACTTACATGAATGGCTCCATTTTTTGCACTTTTCCGTTGTAGATATTTGCTCAGTGCAGAGCAGTGATTAAGTTTTTGCTCATTTGTTTGCCAGTTGAGGTAATTTTTAATATACAACTATTTTTATCGAATAATTGTTAAAACCTTCTCCTGTCCACTGGCTGTCCTCACAATTTAGTTGGGTTTGATTTAACAGGACCAATTGGAGACGGAAGGATCTCAGCAGGTCACAGTCAACCCTGATGCTTCAGAAATTCTGCAAGTCAAGAGAAGGAAAATGCAACTGTATCAGAAGTAAACAGAAACATGACATAACACAAACAGATTTTCATATTGTCCTGCAAATCCTGTAGCTTTTCCAGTTTTCTGGGAAGCAAAATAGATGGTGTCTAAGAACTTTTTGTTTTAAAAAGCAACCTAAACATTGCAATTTATAACATCTTTCTATTTTTGTGTGGATATTTTATCACTGTATGCATTACAGAATCTGATATTTATTTAAAGCTGTACATGAAATTAGAACTAGGTGACTGGCAGGCTCAGCTTTGTACTACAGATGGATGAAACTGATTGGTAGAATATAAAATAATTTGTAATGAATAAATCAGATGAATCTTATTCCATACTTGTAATCTTTGGAGATTTTTATGTTCCTGGATTATTGGCACATGTCTTAACAGGTGAACAAGACAAAGGCCAGTGTAAGCAAAGTTATCATTGACTAATGAAGGGCACGCCTTTTAGGGGACATCAGAGAATTTGTTCTTGATGAACAGGATGTATTCAGATCACCATTAGTTCTTCAGTCTTTTTCAAATCTTCCAATGCAAAAAACCCAGAATTAGTTTGTTAGAAATTATGGCAATAGGGGTAGCTATTGATAGATTAGGTAGCTGCTTAGAGAAGGTTGTAAACCCTGGAATTCAGATGGAAGGGTCATTACTATTTTAACTGATTCTTCGCAAACTTGTCTGTTCTTTATATCCTGATTTAATACCAATACCCTGTTTTTCAAATTTCTGTGTAGGGTTGCAGAATCATTAGGCAAAAAAATATACAATTCGGCTTGCAAACTTGTGAAAACCCAAGAATTATCCAATAGCTTTAGATGCATTTTTTAATGGTATTTAATAGCCCCTGTGTCTCGCTGGTATGAATTGAAGTTAAGCCTGTATATACCATTGTAGATCTGGAGCGTAGTAAGTAATTATCTTCTAATCAGGAATAAAGTGGATATTCTAGGGATTATTTCTTTCTGCTTTTTCAATCTGGAATGCATCACTGATGGGAGTTGTGGTTATTTGCCCCACAAAAGTGCTCTGAAAAAGAATTCTCCTGCCCGATCCTTGCTCCTCAGATAATTCCAGTGGCTGCAGTCTTACAAACATAGGCACATGGTGACTTTTATGTATGTGAAAAAATGGCACTGGCTTTAGGAGCCCACACCAATAGCTTTGAGGTGTCAGGGTCCGATGAGTGCAGAAAAAACACACCTTAGCCAGGGGCATGAGGGGAAGAGGGGAAAGGTGGCAAGCAGCTGAGCCTGCAGAATTTTCAGGGCTTGAAAAGCAAAACTGGAAACATTGGCAACTGCGTTTCTGTTTGATCTGGGGAAGAACTGGAGTTGCTTTACTTTCTGATCTGTTTTGCCTAGAAAATGTGGGCTTATTTCAAAGCCCCCAATAGGAAAATTCTCACTGACATTCTAGCAAATGCTCTAAGGCTATTTTCAAGATGGCGATGAAGGATGCGCCATGTAGGCTGTGAGGAAATATCTATAATGTTTTAGTCGAAAAGGAGGCATTTGGAGAAATGGTAAAAATAAGTATCTCAAGCTTACCATTTGCCATTCCAAAGCTGTATCCTAATGAAGTGACCTTGACTCAGATCGAATTTTGGATTTAATCCAACTGAGAAATGTTGTCACCTGGGTATAAACTCCTGGCTTGTTTTTTAACCCGCACTCTTCACCCCAGCTCACAAGGCCATATACGTAGTAGGAGCCGTTTTCTACACAAGTTAGCGGGCCTCCGGAGTCTCCCTGTTGAGAAAAAGCGCACGTGTTCAAAACATGAAGCAAAACGTTAAGCTAAATAAGAATGCGCCTCTCCCATCATAAATCTTTGAAGCTGTAATAATAGTTTTTTTCTATCATCGGATGCACAATCAGATGCTGCTCGATTCCTGAGCAGGCTGGCAGTTCTGGAACCAGGTCAAATGATACCAAACTTTTTGGGTGAAAGTTTTTGTTTGTTCAAGTCTGTGACGTATATCTGACAAGGTCACATGCGATTTCCCAGGCATGAGAGTACCAGGCATTCGTAGCCTGAGCTCAGGAAGATAACGATGTGATCCTTGGCATAAATGAAAACACTTGATCTCTCCCACACCCCTCAAAATAACTTTATTCTGAGCTAGTTGGTTTCATTTTTTGTTTTATTGGTGATTTCTACTGTGAAGTATGCTTGCAGTGGTAGTTTGTACCTCAGGAAGCATTGTTCAAACTCCTCCCAATCTTACAACGGTATGAATATGAACTTGCTTCACATTTGCACTAGCTGTAATGAAAAGAACTATCAATCCTGACTTTTCCTGCAAGTCTTAGCTCTGATAGTGAAAATCAGATTAGAATTGGTACTCATGGCAGAGGCCATAATAAAATAGAGAGAAAAAAGGCAAGTTTTCAGGTTGTTATGACAAACTGCCTCAGAAGCTAAACTTCCCAGGCTAGTCTCTAGCTTCCATAGATCTGCCTGTGGCTGACAGTGACAACGTTAGCTCTAGGGATCTACAACTCAAACTGTACTGAAGAAAGACGACGGCTGTTGAAACACACTGATGGGAGAAACAGATACATGTGCAGCACCCTGCCAAAGCTATTACTCTGCACAGCCTGACTATTTACACCAAAAAAAATTAGTGTTCAAATACAGAAAAAGAAACAGACCTGACAAGAATCAGCTCCAGGTCTCCGAAGACTTCCTGCACAAAACATGCTTTCATCCAGTATGTGATCGTATGCTCTGGGTGCGTTGCATTTCGTTTGCGAAATGAGCTTCACATTGGCATCTAACAGCTGACGGGATACTTCATCTACAGGATGTGCACCAAAAAAATGGAGTCACCTTCCTCCCAATTCTGTTACATGTTGTCTTTGTTCAAAAAAGGAGCTTGCTTGCCATTTGGATGGGAAGGGGGAAGAGCAGGGGGGATGCATGGGCTAGCCTGGGAAGAAAAGAAGTATCTGTCTGAAATGATAAGGGTTAGTGTTGGAGTGTGGAAGCTTCACTCAGGACACCGAGTTGTTGCCTGAACAAGAACAAAGTCAAGAATTTGGTTCCGATCAGCTCTACCCGTGTAATCCTGCTTTTCAAAGGTGCCGGTTGTCTGCAGCTCCCGCAGGTCCCAATGGGACTCAGAGCTGCTCAGCACTTCTCAGGCTGGTGCCATTAGATGTTTTAACATGCGGGCTAATGAAACAGATGAAAACTGAAAATCATACAATATTTAAGGGCAATGATTAATTATAGTGAATCTAAAGACATAACTTGACATCTAAAGGCAATAGCCAGAATTTCAAAGCACTACATCTGTAGATAATTAAAGGTGGTTTATAAGTTTGGTTCTGCTTGAGTTTCAGGAAATATTCCATTTCTGCAGTGATTTCCTGAAATGCTAATAATAGCTCTGCTCAGAGAAGGAGCCATCTAGTTTGAACACGTACGGGGTACTTGATATTCTTTGTTGGGGAAAAAAAATTTCCCCGTACCCTTTTTAAGAGAGACTTTTTATTTGGAACTTTTAAAAAATGTCCATTAAATTCTGTTGGTGCATTCTGATCAAATGAACACGCTTGTCTCTTGTGGACTTCAATGAGAGTTACATCAGAAGGGAGAATTTGGTCCTATGTATCGTATCAGGCTGTATCAGTCACAAAGCACTAGGACACCTACTGCAGCCTCCGTGACACATTTTCCTTCTGCTGCTTTACAGCAACACATCAATCAGAACATGAGACAATGCATTTTTCAGAAAATTGCCATTATCTTTTTTTTAAGCATAGTAATTTCTCCCCTTAGGATTTACTGCGGGCAAGAAAGGTTTTGGATAGAGCTGGTTGAACTTGAAAAGCTTGGGATTTTTTTTTTATTTTTCAGCGCATCTGAAGATCCAGATGCTGCTTATGAAAAGCTTTATCTGACCCAATGGGCTAGCAAACCATGTGAAAGTTCCCGTCTTTCTTGGTCCTGTCTTGAAACACACAAACTATACAATAGCCTCTCTCTTGATACCGTCTTGCTTCTTTTGCCGGCTTCAGATGAAACCATGACATGGTGTGTCAGATGGCAAGCAAAAAAAGTGTGTTGGGGATTTTTTCAGAACTCTGAAAGGTTTGGTTGGTCTAGCAGTTGGAGATTTCTGCTAATGAGTCATTTCCATGGCAGGGTTTAGTAGTTCTTAGCTTTGAATTCCATGTCTTGGTTTCACTAAGTGCCTAGGTCCACATTTGGGTCTGGCAATTGCTACTGAAAGTACCAGCCCACCTTGCCACGGAAGTACCCGCCAAAATCCAGCTAGCCCATAGATACCTGTCTCTGTCATGCCCCATCCAGAAATGAAGCAGTCAGTCCCAATGGGAAAGAAGAAATTAGGCAGACACACTGTTTTCACATACTTTGTTTCCACGGCACAGTGACCATCAACTGGCTTCAATTTAAGTAGTGCTGGAGAGAAGATAAAACAACAGAAAGTATTTGTAGCTGATTTTAATCCCTAACCATCGTCACCAGTCTGTGACCCAACCCTCTGCAAAGCTGCATATCCCCGGTGTGCTATTTGCACTCCATGCTGGACCTGTCCCTGGTTTTTCGCTCCCCCCGCCCCAGGGACTTCTGCCTGCCCATTACAGTTCACATCCCAAAGATTCAAATGGGTTTAAACCACAATTTGGCTTAATTATTACCAGGATATATTCTCAATGGGAATTACACACTGACATTAGTTGGAGACAGGCGCTTCAGACAACTGTGGTTGGAGGTGAGCCATGTGAATATTCAATAAAAGGGATTTACCGATATCATTGTGTGGGACACTGTCCTTCTCTCTGTATTTGTAATGTACGATGATCTTCTCCACATCAAATATTTGCTCTTGATGCTCTCTCTTCTTGAGGTCTTGCTTTCCAAGGGCTACTTGGAGATTTTCTGCTGGTTGTCTGCCAAAAAAAATGAAGTAAATTACATGCAGACATTGTCCGTCAGTGGTGGTGAAAGCCTGCATCTTTAGTATCTGGAAGTCAAGATATTGCTTCCTCTTGTAGAGCATGGCCAGAAGATTTCCTAAGATTGTTATAGGAGGGCTTAGTCAGGGAAGTGGTGGTGTTGGACAATACATGTGCTCTTCACTTGTTGCAGTCTTGAAACAGAATGATTTAAAGCTGTGTGAATGCTCTTTTCTTTGCATTTGGGGACAGTGTAGCAGTGTGCACACAGTCTATTACTGTGGCTGTGATGATGAGTGGTAACTCCTGCAGCCGCGGGAGTACAATTGCCTGCCTTGTCTGGGTATACCTAAAATCATCTGTGCTGGAATAATATCCAGTGCGTAATTTATCAATTTACAAAGATAGTGGTTTCCAACCAGTTCAACAAAAATGTTGAAGGAAATGTATTCTAAGCGAGCTGGCACATAAACAATTGAAAGTGAAAAGCATATTTTGGCTGTCAAGGAGGTCTTAATTGTGAGGCAATATGTGATGTTACTTATGGTATCCCAATATCCCCTGAGGTTTTCATGGAGTCCTTCTTTCATACATTGCAAAACTTTGTTATATTCCTCCTCTTTTCCCCTCAAACAACTATCTTAGCCCATTTTAGGTGAGTGGGGTGTAAGTTGAATTTGTTATTCCAGCAGCACCAATTTTAAGTATGTGTGTATTTACATGTATGTGTTCACTTTTTCACATACATGTTTTCCTTTCAGTTGAATTCCCAGCGATCGTTTGGATCACAAATACTTTGGATTCCAAACTATCTTTAATAACCATTCCGATTTTTATGTTTATCTACCCTAGGCATAGGACATGCACCTACTCAATGCAGTGTGCGGCAGTAAGAACCCAGCATGCTTTAATTAGCACTCCTCCACAGAAATGCCTGCTTCTTTTTGAAGCCTTTATCTGCAGAGATGCCATCCAGGGATGTTTGCCAGCTGTAGTCTTAGCTCCACCATAGATTCTCTTGAGTGTGCTTTGAATTTCTGGTTGTCCACATGTTTTGAACATTTCATCAGATCCAGTTGGGTCTGTTGGGCTGTCTGTTGGCCATGGGCTCTCTTCAGCTGCATTGGGAGAGACAGCAGATGTATAACAGAGATAGTATCAGACTGGAGGACTTAAGCAACAGGGGGTCACCTGCAGCTCTGGGCCCCCTACGCGTTGCCAAACAGCTCACTTCTAATTCTTTACCTGTTCCTGAGCAGGGTGAAATGTCACAGAAGTCCCATTCCACTTTGTGATTTTTTCTGATGTAGCACCAGGGTTTTTCATCCTCATCGGGATTCCTGAAGGGAACGGTTGAAAGCATCAGCCAGCGGGAATGGGGAAATCTCCACGAAACCAGCAAAGGAGCTGAGGATGCTTAGGGGAGCAGACTCATGCTCCCATATGAGAGTCAAACTTCCAAAGATATTCTTTCATTAGAATTGACAAAGAAGATGCCTGAGACAAGGGAGTGGGGCTTCTGCCATTTTACTATCCCCATACCTTTCTTAACCCTAAGGAAAATGAGGAACTCATTCAAGGAAATGAGGGCTGTTTCTGGAAGCCTCACATCAGTACAGTGGCTTAGGAAATGCACTTCTAACATCCTGGTATTTTATAGACAGACTGTGTGTAGAAAGATGTGCGGTCTTAACACCATCAGTTCACCAAATTCATGAGCAGTTTGTCCTCAGTGCTCTCTTTGATATAGAATTCTACAGTTGCTTCTTCAAAATATTACCTGCAGAAATTATGTTCACCAATGCCATAAGAGTCAGCATCCTCCATAAAGGCATTGATAGGGTACTTCAAGAGAACATGGGAATTCCAGTGCAGACAGGTCTTGCCATTCACTGCTTGGTTCACTCTTCCTCTGTACTTAGAGGAGTCCTCTTCATAACAATCATCCAGTCCTGTAGGAAGACAATGCTGATATGAAAATGACTTTTGTGTTGTTCCTTGCCCGAAGTGGTTCCTCTTCTTTCCCTTCCTTGCCCTATGTTCATTTTATGGAGGATCAGAAGGACCTACTGGGTCATATAATGATATCCCTTATCCCGCATAGGCCAGAAATAAAAGTAATGTCCCAGTGTCTCTCTAGTTTGAAGCTTGATTGACTTCAAATGCTGAAATGTCTTTGCATGAAGACCTAGCAGTCAAGAGGTGTCTTAATGCCAAAGCAGAACTTCTCCTATCAATGGTCTGGGCAAGAAATAGTATTGGCAGGAATAGACAGAAGTGGGCACAGAGCTGCTGTCATGCTAGGGCAAGGGACATGCAAAAAGGAAGGTTGTGGGCTTGTGAACCTAACCTGTAGGCGAGGTGGAGGAAAAGTCACCTGCAATATGGAGCACATAGGGGTACATGGAGTTTGAAGCGCAATCAACTTTTAAAAGAAAGAAACAAATCCTTCTCCTTGGAAACGTGTGGGGTGTGGTGCCCCTGGTGGTGCCGCAGAGGCAGAAGGTTCTCCATGCAAGGCTGGGGTAATCCCATGCCCTTGGCCACCCATCTGTGCGTCAGTAGCTGTCCCCCCAGCCTGGGGAGTCACAGGCAACTGGACATGAATCTTCACTACATCAGCTTTCAGGTGTTTAAGTAAGGCCTGATGGAAAGTTCCTTCTCCGTAGGACACATGCAGCCTCTGGGAAATGTGCTTGCTCGTTATGTACCAGGGGGACCTTGCTGAAGCACACTCAGAAAACATCAGTATGGGAACTGTTTTGAGCCCCTTTGCTGACAGTGGCTGCAGAAGTCAGCCTTTTCCTCCGACACTCTCCCCAAGGAGGCTTGTGCCCCGGGGTGCAGCCAGGTACTTGCTGTGATCAGTCGGTCTGACTGCAGGATGAAGCCAGCCCTTGGCTGCCGGGAGGTTTCGCCCCTACCCTCTCCCCTGGAGCTGTGACATACCGATCTCACAGAATCTCCCTCTGAAAGGTTCGGGGCACTTGCAGGTGAATTTTGATCTGATTCTGTGCCGTATGCAGATACCTCCATTTTTGCACGGGTTTGGTCTGCACGGTGAAGATGCTGTCAACGTGGAAAACACAGAACAGCCTCGTTACTCTGCTGAACGCTATACAGCCACCTGCATGCCCAATGGAGACTGGGGAGAGCTCCCACTTAGCCTGTTGGCTTCAAGTTCTTATGAACTCGAAAAACACCGGGGGGTGGGAGGGTGTGGGGTGTGGTGTTTCTCACCAGTGAGTGAACCACCGCCCTGTAAATCAAGCATGACTCATTGCTGACCAGCCCCATGGGTTTGACCCATGGCAGGCTCAGGCTGGATGACCAGAGCAGGACCACCCTCTGCAGTGGGCTGCGTGTGATCTCCCACTGCTGACAATCTGTGGTGAGGTGACCTCGCTGTGCCGTTCCCACCGCAATTCGCTCAGTGCCCGGCTAAGCGGGAGCCTTTTCTGATGGGGCTGTGCTCACCTCGCTGGCAGTCAGGTAGTTTGTAGGGGTGATTGCAGCTGCACTGAAAATAAGGTGGGGTTAATGTAATCAGGCAGTCTCCCTCGCGGCACCTCTTCTCCAAACACATGTCCTTCACTGTGGAAAACAGAGACACGAGGTGCTTCATCAGCGTGTGTGCACAAGAGCTGTGGCCTCGCAGGGATCACGGGAAGACGTGCTTTCTCCCAACGCCCCGAGGAGGCTTTCATCTGGCTGGTGTGGACATGGGATTTCCCTTCTTGTTCACAGTATCTGTGGCAAAAAACCCTGCAGGACCCGTGAGCAGCTCACCACTGCCCACCTGGCAGGGGATAGAGGAGCACTTCCTGCACGCCTGAACCCTATTTTACTGGATACCACTTCAGACAGACTTTGGTCTGGGCGAGAGCTAAGTGTAAGACCTATGAATGTGACTGTGGTGGGCTCTCAAAAGCCTCACCCCAGCAAGCAGTGGGTTTGTAAAGCCCCCTGTTTGCTTCCCTTGACAGAGCTGTAACAGTAACATTAGTGGCCAAAATAAGGAGTGTGAGTTACCACCAGAGCGATTACCTTCCTCACACGTAGTCCCAGCGTACGGCTCGGGGCAGAGACAGCTGAAGCTGCTTCCTCTGTTTTCACACCTCCCGTTGTTCTTGCAGGGGTTGGAGGAACATGGGTCTGCTGGGGTAAGGACGGAGATATTTTAATTTTACTTTCTGCTTCTCCACCACCATCACCTGTTTGTTCTTGCATTTTCTGACTGCAGAAGGCTGCCTTCCTGGCCGCAGCATCCCGCAGGTCCCGCAGGGACCGCATTTACACATCAGCTCAGCAGCCACGGGAGCAGCTATGAATTGCTGCAGCCCCTGTTTTAAGCTGTAACTGCTCACGGCTTTGGGTCTGGAGCTCCTCAGCTCCCTTTGCCGTGTCTGCGATGGAGCTGTAATGGGGCAAGTCTCTTCCTTTGCTCAGGGACAGATTTGCCTCTACGGCAGCGGCAGAAGCAGGCAACTGAAGAGCCAGAGCTGGCCCTGGGCACCTGCCTTCATGCACTTCGTGTGGAGGGGTCTGGATTTGGCATTGTCCCGCTGCAACGTGGCACTAAATCTCCCCTGGAAATGCCGCCCACCACCATTACACTGTATAATACCCCCGGGTGGTTATTGCTGCATGGGAGCGGGCACCTGCTGGGAGTCACTTGAGTGCTGCTCCTCACACCACGCTCAACCTCTCCACTCCACTCCAGGCTGCCAGGAGCAATTGGTGACGGGGGCAGCCACGCACCAGCTCTGCTTTCTCTGTACCAGGGGATAACCCAGGGCATGTTACAGGTGACTTCCCTGTCTCTCCTTTTGTGTTCCCTGAGCAGTCTCAAGGATCCTTTCCTGCTTTCCAGAAGTTTGGCAAAACAGAAAAAGAGGAGAAATGAGAAAAACCCTGCAACTGAGAAAAAAAGAAAAAAAAAAAGGAAACCTGCTCTACATTTGGTTCCCAGCATAAATACAGAACATATATCCCATGAAAACAGCAATTACATCTTACAGTGTCTATAGACAAATAAGCCTGTGCTTTTTTGTAGTAGCAATCAGAAGTGTTCTGCATGATCAGAATCCATCCTGTGAAACCCAGAGATAAAACACAGGCTCCTTACAAGAGAAATACAAAGGAGAACACTGCAAACAATCCTCCTAACTCATCCCTTTGATGCAGGCATTTCGAGAGCAGGCTGGCAGCCGAGGCTGCAAGCGCAGGGTTGGGATTTTACCCCTTCCTCGCCTCCCTGCCCACCTCTCAGAGGTACCTTTTCTGGTATCGCTGTAGCCAAAAAATGCCTCAAACCAGTCAGGGTCGTCTGAGGGCTGCTGCTGGAGGATGGGGTCCTGCTCCGGTTGCGTGTACTCATCGTAGTACTCGTAGTTGTCAGCCTCGTCTGTCGGGAGGGGTGAGAAGAGGGTGGAAGAACAGAGGAATCAAAACTGCTAGAAGGAGAGAAGTGTGAAAGACCTTATTCCCTGGGATGGACACTCCTTTTCTCCTTGAGCTCGTTTGGGATGTCAGTGGGTCCAGAGCTCACATCATACTGAGGAACAAAGGTGCCGTTCAGCTCTTCCTTGGCACGGGCAGAGCTATCCCAGCGCACAGCATGGCCACCCCTGAACACCGCTGGCCCCAGTTCTGCCCTCGCTGCTGCTCCTGCAGTGCGCTGGGGCCCTGGATGCTCAGCCGGCTCCTGCGGGGGCAGCCGGGACAACCCGGAGGGGACACAGGCGGGGGCTCTGTAGGCATGGACACGAGCCCCCTGCACGGCACCGCAGCCAGGGGAGAGGTGCTGGTGGCTGTTGCCAGCACAGTGAGAAAAGGAGATTTGTGTTCCTACGAGAAGAAGGGGTTTTCTTTGTCCAGCTGCTTTGATCCCCAGCATCACCCCTGCTGCAGCGTGAGGCAGGACCTTCACCGGCACGTGGGTGCCTGCTGCCTGTGGGGACACAGCAACCCATTTCGAGGGAAATCGGAGGGGAGTGAGGGCCCAAGGCACCTGCAGACCTACGTGGCTCCCCGTCCACAAAACCCTTTGGAGGAGCGAGGGCCCGGCGCAGCAGAGACGTGCCGAGAAGCCCACCCTTGCCTCAGCCCAGCCTGCAGCGTCCCAGCAGCCATTGTCCCCCCCCACGGGGGCCCGGTGCCGGCGGGACCCGCAGCTTCGCCAGCCCGCGTTTGGGGGGGTCGGTTGATTAAAGTGGGCTGGCAGCTCCTCGCGCAGGTACGGCTGCTGCCGGTGGAAGCCACTCTGGTGTTTCAAAGACAAGCTATGGTAATGAGCAAAGCTAAGCTACGTACAGAGACATTTTAAAAAGCTCTCCCCTAGGGCCGGACCGATGGCCCCATGGATAATGCTCTGCCTTGAACTGATTATCGACTGCATTATCTTAGTTTTCTCTCCTCATTCATTCGCTTGCAGCCTTTATCTTTATTCTTTCTTTGCTTCTGGAAAAAAAAAAAAGAAATTCCACTTTTGTACAATGGGTGTTTTATATTTCATATTAAAATAGAACCGTCTTTTTTTCTTCTTTTTTTTTCCTACATGCCAACTCTCGTTCCTCACCAA
>VZSZ01000698.1:877644-931880 GCA_013398815.1 Ibidorhyncha struthersii
TCCTGTTCGTAGCAGGTCCACAGAGACGGGGGACGAAGCTGGAAGAATTTGTGGAGAGCAATTTTGAATTTTATTACTAAATAAAAAAGAAACACTGAAAAAAAAAAATCTGGGAGAGACATTTTATATGGGTACTGGTGCACTGCTGAGTGTGGAGCCGATAGCATTTATAGGGCTTCTAGAAAAAATGGTGGAAGAATGGCTCAAATTCAAAATATCCTAATTTCACCCGACCATTGTTGTCGTCATCATCGTAATGATTAGCACTTCACTAAAGCTTTGTTTCTCCAAAGAACCATCAAAACTTTGCTAATTAGGCTTTGTACCAAGGTTAAACGCTGCAGATAGATGATATTCTCCATTTTTCCATTTCAACTCCTCAAGAAAGAGAGACTAATGAAATGTAATAGATTTCAAGCAGTAACGCCAGAACCATGAGCTTTCTTGGTCTCAGGACAGAATCCTATGGCTCTTTCTCAGACAAAAATGCCCAGTTAATCTCTGGCGATTCTTTCTGCATAAAGCCAGGAAGATTTGACCCCAAATTCAAGGGAAATTATTTACAGCTGCCAAGGGCGTTCTGCAGCTGAACTGTTGATTGTGTCTCGGGTACATTTGCTACCCCTTATTACAATCAAAATGAATAATTAAAACACAAAAGCAGGTGGAGAAACAAGCAGCTCAAAGGCGACAACCCAGGGTTAGGCTGTGAATTTACATGTGTGCAAAACAGAGAAAGCAGTGTAGCTACCCAAGCTGGCTTGACAGATGAGCAGAGGGATGAAAACTACCAACTACGCACACACACACCTTGCAACAAAGCACTACAGGAGTTCAAACATTAAAGTGCATCGGTAGGAATTGGCCTATTCACTTAATTGCACTAAGTTGTGCAAATTCTCCTGCATCTTGCCATGAAGTGGCCTCTACGCTAGCAAAACAAATATTACCCCTTTCATTTGTTCTTCTGTGCAGTCACAGCTTTGCAGCCGAGAAGGAGGTGGGATGGGGATGAACTGGAGAACGAGGATGGATATTTGATCAACTTCCATCCACGGCTGACATAAGGCATGAAGGAGCCATGAGGGCAGACACAACTACTGCCTTTTCGTAGTGAACCCCTTGATCCTGCTGACAGCTCTCAGTGGGAACCTTTGTCTGGGCTTCTCGCCAAAGGAGGAGGGAATCGACAGTTCTGATGCTCTTACAATCGGCCAGATTTTTGCCTGCAACCATCTTGGGTAGTGACAGTCTTTGAACTTCAAGGGAAAGTGGCTTTTCCAGCAATGACATTGTATTTCTCAGCCAAGGCCATGGTTGCAGTATAATGAAAGCGGGGCATATTATCATCTGGAGCACACATGCAACACATGTTGTATTTTTAGCCTGGGAAACCATTCTCTGAAAAGATTCCACCAAAAGCTCCTAATTCTTCACCTCTCTGCTAGCAAGACATCTCCTGCCTCCACACTGAACAGCAACGTGCGCCTCACAGCAAATGACACATTCCTAATCGACTGGTCCCAGGGTACCCAGAGAAGTTTACATTTAAAGTCTTTATTTTGCTGATGATTTAGTTGTGAACCTTTCCCATGGTAGCACCTGATACAAAAACCACAGGGATCCCGGAAAAAAGCAAGAGCCCTCAGAGGTGCTGCTGAAACCAGCTTGCTTCTCTGCGCAGGAGTTACCTGCTCCTGTCTTCCAAGAGATCAAAGTTTCCAAATTGATCTTTGCACCGTGAGAGATGACCTGGTAGCGGCTGGCTGTTTTTAAAGTTGCTCGCTGCTGGATGAGGTGCGCTTGTGCTCCCAGGTGGAAAACTGGGTCAGCCTTGGATGCCACAGCAAGGGGAAGCTCCAAAATCTGTTTCGTGGGGGCAGCAGGAGCCAGCCTTGTGGTGCTAACACAAGCGCGGCTGGGCTATCAAACGCTTTTGCAGCCAGTGCTGGCAATGCAGGTTATACTGCTAGACTTAAAGCTTATGCGAAGTCATTAAGTCCCTTTAGTTACACGGGATATCAACCTGCACGCTTCAGGGCATAAGCTGATTGCCTTCGGGGGTCAGCGAGGAATGCTTCCCTCTCCGAGCGCGCGGTGCGCAATTAGCTGGGGGCGCTCCCAAGGCTTTGTTGCTTTCCTGCTGCATCAGGCAAATTTAGGCGAGCGCTGCAGAAGGGCATTAAACCTGATGGGCCACAAATTGAGATGGGCTTGACAGGATTCACTTCTCTTTGCAGCAGCGATCGGTTCGCGACACAGCGGAGCGTAAAGCCCTCGCGTGAGTGGTGCAGCACTGGAGAGAGGGTGAGGGGAGCAGAAGTGGGAGTTTACTACAGGAATAGGTCCATTGGTGGGTAGAAAAAGATGTCAGACAGAGTTGACTTTGGGAAACCCCAAAACGTTGGTCTCCAAGCACCTGAGGCAAGGAAAGACCCGTACTGCTAGTAACAGCTTCATATCTGCTGCAGGCCAGCTAGGAGATAGGCACCAGTGGTAAGTTTTCTGTGGAACTGTTTGATCTTAATGGGATACTTTAATCCTCCTCTTTCCGCTGCTAAGTGCACTTGGTTATAGGAGTGGGCATGGCTACTGCCTTGAAAACACTTTCCATCACAACTAAGCACACCAATTTTTTGAAGTTCCAAAATATTCAGTGAAGAGCCACCTCTGCTGCCCCGATTCCTGCATTTCTACCTCTCCGCTGCCGGGGGTACTGAGTTTGGGACGATGACATAACAAAAGAAACCCCACCTGAACATCTGTTGATTTAAAAGTCACCTTTTTTTTTTTTTCCCCCCTGCAAGCATGTGCTGAAGCACATTAGAGCGTTGTTAAATGGGAGCTGCAGCCTGGTGTATGAGCAGCTCCCTCACCGGAGTGTTGTAGGACCCAAATTGGTCTCATCCTGTTGCAGATTTCTCCAGTCCAGCTCAGCACAACATTTAAGCATACCCTTTAAATCTATGTGTGTTGCAGAAAAGTTGCTTCAATACCAGCCCAGGTCAGGGAGGATCGGCAGCTGAACTGCTGTGTCTGAATGTCGATACAACCTGCTGCAGCAGAGCCCTTTGGATTTCTTTTTGGCAAAGTAAGGAATACTTAACAATACAACACCTTATGGCAGTCACATTTCTACTACAGTATCTTGCTGAGCAAAAGTGTATTGATTTCTCTAGAAGTTCCTGTTCACACAATGCTGATGTGTGTATCAGTGAGGGCCTACTGTAATTAAAAGTTAAAAAAAAAAAAACAAACCCCAACCTGAGAAGATCTGCCATGTCTGAAGACAATCTTTGGTGCAGTTGCATCGTATATGCTAAAATAAAGGACCAAATTTTGTTCTCACTCGCACCCATCATGCAGCTTCCTGCCTTTTATAGAAATAGTTTGGATTCATGCAGGTGAAATCAGTTTCCCTTCAGGTAATATGAAAGAACCAAATGGAAATTTTTGCCTCAGGATCCTGCTCCATACCCACCAGATCCATGAATGTCCGAATGCTTTCCTGTTCTATTTTGACTGACTCAAAATATGGGCTGCTGCCTAAAACTTCATTTGACTTCTGCTACATTTCACCAATAACATTTATTAATCAGTGTTACTTATAAAAACTCATAAACCCAGATTTGAATAAAAATGAGAATGATGAAGATGATAGATAGTTCTGGGAAAGCACGGAAATAGGAATTTAAGAGTGTTTTCCATGGTTTCAGCGAACTGCAAAGCCTGTTCTTTTTTCATTCAAACAGTTTCAGTGTAACTTTTTCTTTGGAACAAATCATTAAGGCAAAAATGTCCTCTCATAACATGTTTGTCATGCAATGGTCACGTCACAGCAACTCATTCCCCTCTTTTTTTTTTTCTGGGATCCATGCCAAGCGCTAAGCCAGAAAACCTTGTTATATTAATTATGAAGAAAAAACATGTTTTATTAAAAACTAGCCTGCTGAATATTCTGTCGTGCTGCTTTTCAGTGACAGCAGAATTGCTTTTGCATTTTAGCAATGTTAATGAATTTTCAGGGGCGGGGGGAGATATACACTACAGCAATATTTAGAGAAAACTCAGATTAGGATTGTCAAAGCTAATGAATCAATCTAACACTTAGGACTAACTAGGAAAAATCTGTGCAAGGCTTCATGTTGTCTGAGACTGCACCTACGTCTTCCTCACTGGGTGTGAATTAACACAACCGATTCATTATGAGCTTATTTACATTAGATTGGGTTTGCACAATGTCTGTATCACTGGCATTGAACTACCCCAGAACTGATCCCCCCAGTAAGCTGCCACGTGTACCAGTGGATCAAGTACGCCATATCCACTGCTGTCAGTGGGTAAGTAGTCCTGATGATACTCTAATTAATAAATATCCTATTGTGGCGTGAAAATCACCGATCGTAAATTCACGGAGCTCTTCAACAAAATCCATAACCCATTAAAACCTCTTACTATATATTTTTCCCAAAGGACTCAATTTAAACATGCCAGCATCTGAAATTTTGCAACACATTTTGGTGAATATGGACCTGCAGGCATAGGAACCGTCATTAAGAAAACAGAGATTTGAAAGAACCTCAAATTCCTTCATGAGAAAAATTGCTTGATTGCTGTGCTTGGAGGAACAAAAGAAATGCTTTTAAAACTGACTTTTAACTTTGCTTTGGTTACAAGTCATTCCTTCAGTCGTCTTTGAAGAGGCGATGAACAGATTTGGGGAAGTCTATCAAGCTCTGTCAGAGCAGGGCTCTGGCCATCTCGAGCCAGAATATTTTGCCATTAACTTTCTTTCCATGTTAGCGGCAATGATAATTCACCCATCCAAAACATATGGCTGGGGTAAATTTTACCTCTGATGACAGAGCTTGCAAAACCACGAAGTCAGTGCATATCCCTGACCTGTTTAATCTCGATACTGAATCCCTTCAGTATGAAGATGAGCAGCCCGGTGGTTTGGAGCATCGCTCGGCGCCCAGGGCTGGGGAAGCTGCTGCGTTCCCCACCACACACCCCTGGGAGTGGAGTGGCCACCGAGCGCACCCAGACGGGCCATTCCTTGTCACTGGAGATATCTGCTCCAAAAAACCGTGGGGCTTCCCTCTTATGCAGCGTTTACTTGGGGACCTCACTGTCCTGAAATGCTGATACTCAGCTAAATGCTCCAGCTGCCCGGGAAGGGCTCAGCAAGGAGCAGAGCTGGCATGTGGCAAGAAAAGTGATATAAAAACATACTCACGCACAAATGTGTGTTCCCTAGGAGAACGAGCAGTGGAAGAACCTGAAGGGTCAAAGCACTGTTAACCATCCTTATGCTCGCTTTTTCTTGAAATTAGCTTTTTTGTCTTGCCTACGTTTTTTCAGACAAGCCACAATCATTCGAGGGTGAGCGAATTCAGTGCAAATAATTAACTGTGCTTCAAATATCGTTTAATGTTCAACAGATTGCCCTGACCAAACAAGCACAACCCGTCCAGATAATCACTACATTGACCACTGGTAAATGTTTCAAATCAGTAAGTATCAAAGATGGTAATGGTATAAATTAACGATGAAAAAAAAGATTTTCCTTGTATTAGAATTATTTTTCAACTATTACTGTAAATTGAAAAAAGTATGAATCAGACTTACCTCTCTCCCTTCCAGCTGAAAAAAAAATAGTGAGATCTAGTTATAAAATATAAGATTTTTAAAAACAGGAAAGTGTGCTTTTTATTATTTTCTAGATTTCAGACATCAAAGTTCATGTTCTTAAGTGTCTGTCCACAAATGTGAGAATCTGGAATCCCTTTTTTAAGGAAAATTGAAATTCTTGAGTAACCCCCAGACTCCAGAAGCTGAAGCATTTGTAGCAGAGGAAATCACAATATTATTGCGAGAACAAACAACATTGTATTGCAGAAATGCTGACAAATGTTTACTGATCAGATCTTGTTTGTGCCACATGTTGTGAAAACAAGTGAGAAGACATATTCTTTCTCCCAGATAGTTTAGAGTCTGAGTAGGAAGAAGGAAGAGGGTGATGGAAATACAGTGTTTTCACATCTCAGCCCAAATTCACAAACAAGTCCCTAGCAATATGTTTTCTCTCTGGTTATAAAAGAGTTAAATAGGATAGTGCTGAGCACATTACACAACACCAGGAGGAAAAAGAATATGGTTGTCTGCTCAGAAGGACCTGAATAGCGTACAGTAAATAAAATGGATGGGTGGGGTGTCCAAATGTTGAAATAGGAGGAAGAAAACAATGAAATCACAAGGGCCTCATCATTTCCCATCCTGAATGGGATTTTCTGGTGAAAGAGATAAGATGTGAGCACTTGATAACAGACTCCGTGACAAGTGCTGAAATTTGGATGTCAGGGAACCTTATTTCTGATGATTCCTCGCTTTGGAGCCTGAACATCCTAAAGGAGATTTCACACATCAAAAATTACACAAAGAATTTAGGTATGCTAATTATGTCACATGTGCATAATTTAAGCAGGTGCCTACAAGCAAAACGTGTTTGAGATTTAATATGTTGGTGGCCACACATACAAGTTTAAGAGATTCCAGATTCTTTAACTAGTTAGAAAGACAGCAAGATAAAAGGAGTTAGATAACGCACGACTTTATGTAATGTGTCCTTGAGTAAGCTGATTTGCACTGAATTTTAATAGAGCCCTGATTCATCAAATCTCAAACAGAATTAAGGTATGGACTGGATCCTAATAACATCATGCTTTATATCCATGAAAGATAAATTAAAGGATGCAAAACTGCTATTGACAAACATTGATTATATGTACTTTGATGGACTTTGAAGTTGTGCCAGATGCGTCTTGTCAGCCTCCAAAGTTTTCTTTTAAATCTCATTGCATAAGGCTTTTACTTTTTAATTATTTTTTTCCCTCAGCCTCTTTGATCAAGAAAAAATGTAGATCATATTTGCGTGATGCTATTTCCTATGCATTTTATTTAGATATGCCCTTGTGCACAGCTCATGATGTGTAAAAAACATTACATGGCACATAGTCGTCTTACCCTGTTATCCTGGGTGCTATTTAACACTTAATTGACCTTCTCAAGCTCCTGAGCGAAATCTCACCACATGCAGAGGGCTAGCACAAGCCTCATCTCTTTTTGTGCCGCATAAATCTACAGCATAAGACCCAAGCAACAAGGTTACTGGTCTTTCTTTGTTCCCAGGAAAATTTTGACCAGTGAGAATGTTTTCTGGATCCTTTGACTGTGGCAAAGTGGTCCTCCTGTCAGACCCTATGGAAGGGCGCACATGCTTGCAACTTCTGCTGGTTTTAGAAGATGGACTAAAGTTCAAACAAGTGAAAGTCCTTCTTCCTCTTTCATATATGTGGAAGTGCTGTGTCAGTAGGAAGCTTCAAGAAACTGAAAAGAAGATTTGGAGCCATTTTGATTCTTGAAAGTTGTGAGCACAGACATACCATCTTGTTTTCCTTGTCCATCAGGATATGGCAAACCCTTTCAGGGCACAGGAGTGCATATAGTATATTGCTGTGCATGGCAGAAGTCTTCAAAGGTGGTGCAGGCATTCTTTTTGGGGAACGGACCCATTCCCGACATCTCCAAGCCCATCTTATTGATGATGGCTTGCTCATCAGATGCGAAGCACTTCTCTGTGACAGTCTAGGTGTCTTCAAACAATAAACATGGAGAAAAAAATGAGATAACCATAAAATCCTTTTAAAATGAGAATAAATAGATGTAAACAAATGCTTTAAGTACTGGATCAGAACTCTGGTGGACTGAGGTGTTTCTGCACAGCCGTCTATACTGCTTTGAACAAATCGTTTACTCTCAATGTTCCTTCATTGCCACCTGACAAGTGTGGGTAGTAACTTCTCTTCTTTCACTGTGTTGCTTGTTTAGATAATAAACTCTTCTGGCTCGGTATTTTTTCCTATATGAATGAGCAGCTCCAGGCACAAGAGGTGTCCCGTCTTGGCTGTGATGGCTGGTATAAAAGAAGGAAAAGAATAACTTAAAAGACTATAGTCCTAATAATTTATTTGGAAGTACTACCAAGTATTGTACTCTATAATGCTTGAGTTTATTTTGATTGCCAAAATAAACAGCAGAAATATTACTTTGTCTTATTTTTTTTTTCCGTAACATGAATTTCCACTGAAAAAATATTTCCCATGGACATTTTTCTGCCACTGTGCACAGCACTTGAATTCTGATCCTGGAAAGCATTTCAAGGCTTTCCTGGCTGATAACTCTTCTCCATCCTCCAAGACGAATGAAAAATATTCTGTGCTGAATCTACCTATGTGTATCTGGTGTGTGTGCATTGTTACGACGTTAGATACACTAACTGCAGATCTAGTTCTTAACACCAGAAGAAATAAATCACCACAGCTGTGAGTGAAGAGAGAAACTTCCTAAGGTAAAAGAAAATCATACCCATCTACTATTCAACTTTAATAAAACCAGGGATTCTAGAAATACTTGCCCGCATCAGCTATCAGCACCATGCCCACAAGAGCATAAGCCAGTCTCTTTGAGGGTCAGGAAATCTTTCTTCACACCCAACAGCAATGCCATGGAATATGCAAAGATTGATGCTTTGTCTTTGGCTTTTTCCACTGCTACCATTTTGTGGCTTGCTTTAATTAACCTAATAACTCAAAAGCCCTATGTATGTTTGTGCTTCCTTTTCAGTGTTCCCTCCACTTCCATTAAATACAAGTCTTTTCAAACAGCAAATAAAAATAAGAGAGCAGAAGCCCTGTTATTGCTCTTTATACAGAAGGACCGGAGTTGAGTGAGAGTATAGGGAATTGACTTTTAATATAAAATCTAGGAAGGGGAAGGGGAGGCGGGGGATTCTCTTTGTGAAATTCATCTTGGTGCAGAAAGACAGCATGAGGTCTAGACACCACTTAAATCAACATTTAAAGTGTTGCGGTTGCATTTTGTTTCATAATTCTCTCTAGCAGCACATTCCCAGTGATGGTTTCAATTCTTGGGCTCAGATCAAAAGCACAGTAAAAATTTAAAGACAAGCAAACAAACAAAAACCAGAATAAGTGCAGGCAGCAGAAAGTTCTGTTGGACATGCAAAAGGACTCTTCCGTCGTCCCTGCTGCTATAACCTAGAAGTAACTCTTCAAAGCTTTATACAAACTCAAAGCTGGTGCAAGAAAAGTCTCAGCTAGTTCTGGAGAGAGGCAATCCCACTCCAGCTGTACACACCAGGACCAGCAGCCTCTCTCTGACACTGGTTTGAAACCAGACTCTTCCTCTGAAGGTGCATAAACACCACTGAGCCCTTGCAGAAGAACCTGCCGTGGTGGAGCTTTGTTCCTGTCCCGAGTCGGAGACCAGTGTATGCCCTGGCCAAAAGGTTTTCTGTCCCTTCTGGCCTCTTGGGTGTTCTTTTAAATCTTTCCTATAACAGCTCTGCATATTCTAGTTAGCTGTGCAGCTCCCTGAGCCCGTTTTTGTGTCTCAGAGCTGCCTGCTAAAAGCATTAAAACTGTAAAGTGGTGGACGAAGGAAGACAGTTCTGCTTTCAAGCTGAAAAACGTGCATCATAGCCCCTGTAGTAAATTTATAGAGTATTAAAACCAAACAAAATCTGACCATAGGGTAACATCATTTTAGGAAAGATGTGATGGCCTACCTCAAAGTCTACATTTAATGTGCACAGCTCTCACTTAACCTGCGTAGGGTATAAATCCCAAGGGCCAAATTCTGTCCATCCTATAACAGAGATATATTTACACTGCAAAAGTGAAGCTAATGTAGTCTCTCTGCTCCAGTTACCAAATGCCTCCTCCACAGGCTCTGCCGGTCCTTCTCCAGACAACACGGAGAGCAAGGAACATCAGTCCGAGGGAACATGTACAAGCCGTGCCCCCATAAGGTAATCCCTGATGGGGGAGTTTGAGGCAGGAGCAGAGTCAGGGGGGATCTGGCAAGACCTGACAAAGCCACCCTGCTGCTTTGGGGGAAGGGGTTTTCTGAAAGGTGCAGCATTTGCGTTTTAACTTGATGGCATCCATAAAAGCTTAGGAAGGAAAGGAGAAGCTGTAACCACCAAGCCCAGGTGATGCTGCTGGACCTGGAAGAGCCTGACAGTACGGCCCAGCACTGCACCTGTGAGGATTTTCTTGCCCAAGGGGTGAGGAGCAGCAGCACTGAGGGGTGGCTGGACTCAGCAGGGCACCAGGCAGCAGCTTGCACAGAGGTGCAAGGGCCTACCTTGAGCTGGTCAGAGCCAGGCACCTCCAAAACACATCAAAGAGTAGCTGGCAAGCCAACTGAAAGTAGGACCCTCTGCCACCCTCCTGAAGGGTGGTCCTTGTAGTACGGTGGTACAGACCAGCTGCTGTGGGCTGTGTTCGGTGGCCCGTTTTGGGGTGGTCCTTGGCCCACAGACTCAAGAGCTGCATGCAAAGGACAGGAGACAAAATAGGGTTAGGCAGAGGTGCATGGACTTTCAGGGAGTCTCCAACTCCTTTCTGTACACTGAGAAAGGCACAGACCCCACGGGGCACCCAGGGCTGCAAAGCTGTAGTGACTGCAGCCCCAGAGCTCCACCAGGAAAAACGTCTGCAGTCTTGCAGGGGTTGTCACACACCTCGGTGCCACTTCAGCCAGCATCCATGTCTTTTTTCCCCTCACACTGCAGTGTAGATGACACTGCTCTCATTACTAATGTACTTCTACAATCCCCAAAGAAGCTGAATATCATGAACATTATGGCAACTACTTTTTTCCTGATGAAGAAGAAAAACTATAGTGAAGTCTGACCCCACACCATTTTGCATACATTCAGAGGCAAGCACAAACTAGGAAACACTTGGATTTTTAAAAAAAAAAAAAAGATGCCTCCAAAATATGTCTTTAAAGTAACAGCACTGTGGTGAATAAGGAAGACAAAAAAAAATCATAAAAAAACTGCAGTAATTTTTTTTAAACAGAAGTCACGCATTGGTCAGTGTGATATCATCTGTTTCCAGGAGCGCAATCCAACAAGAGGTCATACAGTAACGCACACACTAAATATCTGGGAATTCTTTGGCAGAATGATTTAGTATGGTATTCAATGAATTGTCTAAATGACTAAAATAACAGAGACAAATAATTTCAGGTACAACGATGCACAGATGTTATGAGTATTCCTATGCAGTTCTGATAGAGCCAACAAATCTTGCTTGAGTGAGAAGTATACACTTACTTTTCTCTCTAGGTGTTTATTTTTCCTTGTGCAGCACTCTGAATAAGAATATATAAAAGATTTTCAATTTTCATTTATTTACTAATGTTCATTACAACACATTGACAGAGTTAGCCATCTGAATGGCCAACTGAAAGGATGCACAACTGAAACAGCACACAGTTGTACCCCCTGCCTTACCTCCTTGGTTCTCATACATGGAGATGATGAAACGTATAACAGCTCTAGTACTTATGTCACGTTTATCTTGGCTTCATGTTTAACGTGGCTGGCCTAGTGTGATGAGCAGGGCTAATTTGCTTGAGCGTAAAAGATGCTGATTTCATTTCAAGCCAAGGTTACAATTCCTCTTTTTGATCCATCATCTTCGATCTACACTTTGACCCTGGATTTTCTTCCTGAAAAGCAATTTTTCTATGGATGCTGATCCAGTATTCAAAGTCATGTTTTACATAGTTGAAGCTAAACAAGTACTTTTTTAATTTAAGTGTCTGAAACTTATAAACTTATAACAGAAGCAGTACAGCAATGTTTGCACTTTTCTTCATGTAGCAGTGGCAACCACAAGTAAAATTGATTATGGTTTTTATAAGACTGTCTGGGATGAGAAAGCTGTTGCTTGAGTAGCAGAGCTAAGTGTGAGCTCCAGATCGATAACTGCAGGGCTAATAGCTTGTAAATTAGTCACTGGGATTGTGAGCAGATCCTAAGGGATTTTGCGTCCGGCTCCCACTGAATTCCCCCTTACCTTCCTTTGAAAACCCCAACCACCTTTCCTCCCCCTGTTCACCGCATTCAGCACTATTTGCCTGCTTCCCTCCAGTCCTCTTTAACCAGCCCTTTTTTGACTAAGCTGCTTCCAAATCTCTTTGTTCCCTTTTTCACTCTTCACTTTCTATTCCTCTCATTGCAGTCAAACCAGTAATCTTGCAGGCTTTGAATTTACACCAATGTCAGGTACCCCGAGCCAGACCCAACGAAAGCTATGGGAGCAAGATGCTTGCAGCCCGGAGGGTCTCTGTACCCACTCCACCAGCACAGCCTCTGAAGGGCCAGACTGGGAATGGACGGACCCAGCACTGTGAAAACTCAGCTTGTGGCGTTCATAAAGGGAAATGCAGACACCATTCAAGGAGACTTCCCTCATTAGCAGCTAATGACTGTATCAGGTCACTGGAAAGTCAGTGTGGTTTTCCTGCTTCAGAGTCCTAAACCAAAAACTGAATATTTTTAAGGTTAGGAAAACTTGGTATGAGACTACCATCACAATGTTTCATGGCAGCAGCTGTCAAGAGTCTTCTCCCCCGACCCTTGGCAGTAACGTGGACCTCTTGGTTGGCAATCTTCCTGTGATGCATCATAGTCTCCCAAAAGGCAGAGAAGAGGTAAGAGTCACCATGCTCCTATGAAATGCTTCACAAAAAAGGTATCAGTGAATCCTTTTGGCTGTTGGCAAAAAGAACTTTCTGGGAAGAAGTTGACGTTTTGTGTGGAAAGCAACACTTTTCATATGGTATGTTTAGACAGGCATCTAACTTTTCACTGCAAATTTTGAATGTTGAGGTGCTGGTATGGGTGGCAGCATGTATCAGTGTTTACGTTAAAAGTAATTACAGTGATGTTATAATCATCCTTAAGCCAGGCATTGCAAAACTGAATAATTTATTGTTAAACTTAATTCAAACGTGCTCCAAAGTGGAACTGATGCCTGAACAGTCTGAGCTCGGCTCTGTAATGACATCCTGAAGTCAGCAAAGCAATACAGTTACATTATATTAAAGTCTGTGGTCTGTGCTCAGAGTATACCATGTTTTCAATGTGTTCCTGTTTTCCCTTTCCCATGGTGCCTCCCAACAGCACAAAGGTTTCTCCACCCTGACACCCATTCCCAGACATCCTCTCCTCTCCCCTAACACCCTCCGTGCGCAGCCCTCGCCATGTAGCACACAGCTCTGCTACAGCACCTGCACCTCAGTCCCTCTCCTCTGGGCTCCTCTTCTCACTGCTCCCCACACATTGCCCCGAAGCCGCCCTTCTCACTGAGCTGGCTCGAGGAGTCAATGGCTCCAGTTCAGCTCTCCAGCTCCCAGAGGAAACCTGTCATGATTTGTCCTTGCCCATCCTAGTTGTCTCACTTATGCACCTGAGTGGTACCCAAAAAGTCAAAGCAGATGACCCCCGGGAGGGAAGGAGCTTTCACAGCACATACAGGGTGCCTTGGGAGATGAGGGTCCAGGCAGGAGGACAAGCTGGAAAACCCAGCTGCTCTGGCCCCTGGAGCTGCTCCTGAAGCCAAGGTTCCCATGGGAGAGCTGCCCAACTCCTGGCGTCACATCGAGCGAGGGGTCTGCCAGACAGGCACTGCACATAAACCCCCTTTGCTCTGCACGTCTTTGGGACCACCCTTCCAGCAACCCACCCCACATACTTGGTGTTAAAATAAATTCCTGGGGAAGGAAAAAGCATGTCTGAAGTTACCCCTTCCCTTTCCTTCTTTGCTCTTCCCTCCCCAAGCAGAGGTACCCACTCCACGGCCCACATTTGCAAACTTTTTGCTTCTTTGAGCAATTTTCATACTCCAAAACAGCATCATTGAATTTTGCTTAGTTAAGGCAAGACGGCTCATGTCAGAAAATGTTTGCTAGATTGGGTCTCATTTTGTAACATTTCCCCTCAAAGGATCATTCAATGATGCATCTTAGAATCAGATTCCAGAGAGGGAACTAAAAGAAACATCAATAAAAAAAGAAACTGTGAGGAAACTAAATATAGAACAGGCCAATATGAATTAAACAACATCCTAGAAATCTTCACACAATAATTGATTTGCTCATTTGTACTTCTTTCTATTCTTTAATCTTTCAGCAGGGCTTCAATCCTCCCCCCATCGCTTTTTTAATATTCTCTGTTCATCTGTTGTCTACAATATTGTTTCTGATCTCTCTCATCCCATCAATCATCTATAAAAAGAGACTAGTCCACACACTCTGGTCTCCAATCCTAATGACTGTAAAGAACTAATCACCTAAACTGAGTGATGTTCATTGTTGTAAGTGTCTCTTTGATTTATTAAACATCTCCGTATAAATTCCTGCATGTTTTGCAAGTTGTTTCCTAGAACCTGTATGAAGGCACTTTGAAATCCTAAAACTGTCTGCTTATGGGGTTTTTGGTTCACCTAATAAATGGATTCTTGTCATGAAAAACAAGTTTTACTTAACCGAAAGGACCATTCAATTCCAAATTCAGGTCAGAGCCTCAGTTTGAGCTTTCCCTGAATACACAGCAAACTTACAAAGGCCACTCGTATACACTGTATATTAATTTGAAAATACTGTGTGCATCGCTTCAGCATGTCTGCCTGCTGATGGAGAGCCATAGACATTAGGAAATACTCCTAATGATGGCATTTTCCTGAGCTGTCACTTTCACATGCGGTTGCAAGCTCTTCAGCTGAGCAAGGAGACTTCCAATATGATTAAATAACGTTTAAGAACTGAATATGTTCACAGTCTGTCCTAGTCAAAACGACATATTCAGTGCCATGCCGTCAGAGCGCAACTATTCCTCACAGTGACGAGGTTTGATTTGAGTGCTGAAGTCAGCCTTGTTGACCATACATCAATGCATGGCCACCAAATCCCCACCAAAGGGTCTGGGTGTCCCCAAATTTGGGGATTCTCAAAGGAGTGCAAGATCCAGGTTCTGCCAGTCCCGTTGAAGACTGCCTCCCCATCTATTCCCCGTCATTTGAAAGAAAAAGGGATACTAAGAGCAGAAGAGATAAAGAGCAGAATTCAGTGTGAGCGAGGTGTGTCTGAAGATGGTATGAGGCTTTTGAAAGACCCCAACATGATATTCTCATCAGTTAATGGTGAAAATGGGAACTAGACAAAATATTATATGGCACAGCTGTTGGTCGAACTACACTAGGGGCACAACGCTCAAAACGGAGGACCAGTTTGACCAACAACTCCTCTCTGGGTCTGCCTTAAGACTTGTGCTATTCATCTTTTTTCACTAGCACCTTAGATTGCAGGACTAGAAAGGAAAGGTATAAAATGTTTGAATTACACCATTTTGGGAAGGATTCTTTGCCAATGAGAAGTTTATATAGTTTGTTCCCCTTTCCCATGCTGGATTTGCACAGAATATCGAGTGCCTGCTAAAAATAGGCGCATATTCCTTAATGTTCACGACACTCTTTACAGCAGTCCCTGCTAATGAACCAGCTACTCCTACAGGCGGGTGAGTTCCATGCATTGATTGCCTTAGTGACTCATACTAAGCAAAAAAGACGTTAATAATATTATTACAGAAACATGGAAACTCATAAATATAGATTCAACAGTTAACATCACAAATCTGTGAAAACCCTTTTTTCAGCACAGTATGGGCATAGTTATGCTGGCAGGCAAAAGAAGTGGGGAAAAATTATGTATAATTTATTCTATAGATTTGCCCACTTTTTCTGTTTACAAGATGTGCGTTAATACCTTACAGCTTTTGTGTTCTGTAACCATTAGCAAAACAGTCTCCTATAGCCCTCTAGTAAGGGGGGATTAAGCCAGACTGGTAAATCTTGATTTGGTGTATAGAGCTCATATGGCTTTCCTTTTCACTGCCTGATTAGCAGACTGTCGAGTGTTATTCTTAGAATGAGATTTTGTTTCCTTACATTCACTTTAGCATTCAAAATTTGCTTTCTGTGCATAGCTCATGATCTCTTGCAAACATCAATGTTTTTGTGATTACAGTTGTCAGCCAGAGTAGACACAGACAGTGATTAGCTCCCCCACAAGTGTATATACTCGGAAAGTGCTGCAGCATAGAAACACAGCAGAAGAGTAATCTCCTCTCTCTTTCTGTCTCTCTCATATTTTTTTTTCTAAAGAAAATGTGCCAATGTCCTTTGGAAAAAAATATAGTATTTTTTCCCCCAGATAACTGAAACCCAAATATAGAGAAAGCAAATTTAGATCTTTGTTTGAGCAAATATTCATGGAACTGATTAGTGAAGTTTAGAAAGTCCCCATCATCTGTACTCATACATAAAAAGTTGCTGTAAAAAGATATTTCTATTAATATCAGGTGAGAGAACTCTACTACCCAGTCATGAGAACATAAATAAATAATAGCCATCTGCAACGCTGGTGTCAGCATCTTTATCATAGATGCTGATTTGGGCCAGATGATTTCCAAACTCGCAGGAAGAGGAGGCTCATTTCTGTTCTGAGAGGCTCCTACTCAAAAGACCATCACACAAACGGATAGGGATTAGGAACAACCGACAATTTCTACATATGTGAACTCACTGCACTCCAAAAAGGACTGCAGAGAAAAATGTTTTTAAAGAGCTTAAGAAGTAAAGCACAGGCAGGATAGAGGCTTTACCTTGTGAGAAAAAAAAAGCACGAACAGAACAGTTGAAAAAACACAAAGAATTTAACCCCTGAGCAAGTCCAACCAAAACATTTGCTTAGAGTCATGTCACATCACTCTGCAGCTGAATCACCTATATTAATACTGTATACTTGAAATATCTGCTGGTGATAGAGTCTGTCTACAAATTTGGTATCAGTGGTTTCACTGGGAAATGATCTGTGATTTTTCTCTGTGCAACGACACTGACTATTTAAAGTCTATTATCTCACAACCTACCTCAATCTTAAAAATAGTTTTTTCTCTTCTCAAACAAATGATTCCCAAATCTCTGTGGGATAAATATAGTGATGATTTAACCTGTTTTACAATCTACTGAGCTTTAAACATGTCAGCTCATCTAAGAACGGATATTATAAATTTTTGCAGCTCTGCTTTGGGAGAAAATCCTACAACTTGAAGAAGAGAAACAAAGAGGAAAGGTTGGTGGGGTTTTTTTTTGTTTGATTGGTTTTGTTTTGATTTGCTTCGTTTTTCCCAGAAAGATGGTTGCTGCTTGAGAGGCACTGGGTAGTAAAGGCGGCTGGAGGTAGATAGTCTTGGTGGAGGTGAACTGTACGGTTAGAGGGCAGAAAAAGAGGTCAGAGGTATATATGATCAATACAATATTGTACAGGAATTGCCACAGCGGACACCTCATACCTGCTTTGTGTGTGCACTTATAAATACCTGTCCGTATCGCCAATCCCTGGCTCAGCTGAAAAAGGTTCTGTATCTTTGACGCGAGGCAAGAAGATCTCCATCCCTGCAGTTCTACTGAGATTACTCAGCTGTGAACAGATAACTCGATACAAAGAAGAGGAAGAAAAAGCAAGGAAAAAAGTAGAAGCAGACAATTTCATAGAGCCCAAACCAGACAAGACTCTCTCTGATGACCAAGGGAAAAGCTTTGATAAACGGTAGGGCAGCTCCTCAAATCCAGGTCTCTGAAAGTGGGGGTGGAACACTGCAGGAAATAATACGAGAGTCCCTGCTGTGGGAGTCAAGGGAGACAGGGAAAATAGTTCAGGTAATAAAAAAAATGTTAATATTACAAGAGTGGAATGCATCTGAGTATAATTCCAGACTTTTAAGTTCAGTTTTCAAATCTTGGAGAAAGAAAGAGACAGCCCGCTGCCATCTCACTAGTTTGTCACATTGGGTTTAAGGTGTGGAATAAATCAAAACTTTTTTTTTTTTTGGGAACATGGTACAAAGAAACGCATTAATAATACATGAAAAATGTTCATCACGTTGGTGTGCATCAGTGGAAACACTATTTTAAAGAAGCTATGAGCAACACATGAAAAGACTTGACCTAGGTTTCACTTCTGATGTGTCGGGGTGGGGGCAAGGCAAGCATTTCTCTTACCCACCGATGTGCTTGCTATATCTGTGACTTCCCGCCTGGGTAGAGAAGTTGGGTTCCCAAAGCAGGGATGATTTTTTTTTTCCCACAAGCAAGCAAGGAAGTTTGAATCCTCTGAGCCATCCCCTCTAAGTGCATTCAAGAGGAACAGAGAGAGAAATAAAACAAAACCTCCCAGCTAACTGGTAGCTGCCATGCCTTTTCTTCCTCTGCATGCAGAATGTTTAAATGTCTAAAGACTCTGATGTTTGCCGAGAACAGCAGTCATTTTTGTGCTCAGCTCTGCACACTGTAGTGCAGAGGACTGGGACACATGCACATGCCCATATCCTGTGCCTTTCTAAATGGTTTTGCTTTCCTTCCCCTTAGCTTCCAGATACGTGCTTTTAAAAAAAAATAAAAGTTGTTCTGATTAAAAGTATAAAACTGCTATTTATGGAAGAGCATTGCTGCAACAAATGATTGTTTCTAAGCTAGCTGAATTTATCAGCAATCAGAGTGTGGGGAAGATCAAAGGGAAGAGAAGATAAACACTAAAATGACATTCGTGATTTGGATTGTGGTAGCGCCCAAACACTCGACACAAAAAATGAGGCCTCCTGCAGTCGATGCTGTACAGACAAATAGTGGGGTTTTCTTGTCTTCTGAAGCACCAGTAGACTCAACAGGCAAATTGGACCCGAGGGGGATGAAAACAGATGATTTCTGTTAGTGACCAGAATGAAGAAATGCTCATTTTGCCAGGGCGCCTCTGCCCCTGGGGCTAATTCTGTTTGCAAGAGCTGCAGGCACCCTCTCCTCAGCTGGTGACGTAGTTGCAGAAGATATTTGGGTCCCACCGCCTCCGTCGGGGTGTGCAACCATGAGGGAACCCTTCAGAGACCTTATGCTTCAGGAGTGCAAGACCTTTGGTTCCAGGAGAACTTCCACGAACAATTTGTGCTCTCAGAGTTGGTCAAATGCAGTTGAGCTGGAGAACTTCCTTCACTTGGTGGAGAGGCCAGGGGAGAAAGCGGACAGTCACTTGGCTGTGCAAACCCATACTGCATTCTCTGTCACACCCTGCTGTCCCCCACGTGTTGGAGAACACTTCAGCAATGCCAGGGCAAGCACAGAGGGGAGAAGTATGCTCTGCATTG
The DNA here is from genome assembly GCA_013398815.1 of Ibidorhyncha struthersii. Classification (NCBI taxonomy): domain Eukaryota; kingdom Metazoa; phylum Chordata; class Aves; order Charadriiformes; family Charadriidae; genus Ibidorhyncha; species Ibidorhyncha struthersii. The sequence goes on from VZSZ01000698.1 coordinate 896,783, forward strand.
TGTCCTGCCGGGTGGAGGAACCACAGCTGATGGGCCTTCACATGGCACTTTGCATACTTTTCATTCTTCTCTTCCCATGTGCTGCCACTTTCCTTTGCCTGTGAGGAGCCCAGGGGCAAGCATGGTTGCTGGCAGACCATGTCATAGGCCACACATGGGGAAGGGGCCATGGGACCTCTTTGCAGTGACCTGCTGGTGGCCACCACCTCCCCTTTAAACCAGCAGACCAATCCTCAGCAAAGTCATAATCCTGAGCGAGGAGTGGCTCAGCATCCAAAAATTACCCTGTCTTTCCCTGTTGGACCCTGATTTTCTGGTGGAGGGTATAGGAAAGAGGGAATTCACTGCTCCAGCAGATGCTCATTGCACTCCTTATATATGCCTTAAGCCTGTTGCCACTGCCTTCATTTGTAGTTTTGTGAACTACTTTTACCTAATTTAATAGACTCTCACAATAGGAAAAAAGACCCTAAGGAAAGAGAAGAAAAATTGTTACTTTGCTAAGACCTTGCCTGGCAAGTTTCAGCTCAGAAACCCCAGAGAATGCAGAAGAGATTAATGAAAATGCTGAGAATCACCATAATAATTCCAACTACCCGCACCAGTGTCAGCAGGCTCAGCAGGGCCTGTCATTAGGAAGCCCCCTTTTAAAACGGGTGTCCCTCCTATTAGTTAAATTATCTAGACTGTGGCGAAGAATATTCCAAGGTGACAGAAATCAGAACAGTACAGACTGCTAAAAATGAAAATCAGATAATTGCTCATAAATTACTTCTGGGGTCTTTCAAGATCTTTCAGTCTTGCTGACTGAAAGGCAAGTCATTTGGAATGCAATAATTAAAATAAAAGCTGCAACATACAGGAAATGTAGTTGGAAGGAAGATATTAAGAGATATATTGTACCTGCATAAATTATCATCTGGTTTTCAATAGCACCCTGAATTTGCTCCTATTCTCCTTAAAAAGCAAGTAAGGGTGAGAGCCTTGGCATGGAGACCGCCCCGGCTCTGGTCCCCAGTCTCCTCCCTGGACTTCACACATATTCCAGCCAGGCGGAAAAAGGGGATGGATATTATTGTCCCTCTTCACACTTTTTCCCTGGTGCTGTGTCTGGTGAAAGTTCAGTGACACCCACCCTTGACACAGGGGACCAGCAGATCTTCAAGGGTGGCACGGCAGCCCTCAGGTTCCCTCGTGGCTTCAGCCCCTCCAGAGGAGGGAGACTGCCCTGCTCATATGGGCTGAAGGGACAAACTGAAATTTCCTCCCTTGGGATGGGACCTTGAGGCTTCACCAGAAAATATTTTAAACAGAAGGCCTTTTCTCCTAATTTGCCACATCTGAGGGTAAAGTTAATGTCACCTGGTGTTCAGCAGAGCCACCTCCGTATTAGGTTTTTTCAGTAGATTTAGATGAAAGCTGCTTAGAGACGGAAGCGGTGCTCTGGTGAGCTGAGGGTCAAGACATAGTCACCTCTTCAACTGTATTCTCTCTTCTTTTTCTGATCATCCCACACAGCTACCAACTGTTTGGAGGAGGATAGCAATGCAACTCCAGAAAATGTCTGTTAAAAATCCTTTTCACACTCATTTACTGCTGAACACGTTTGGTCTAAAAACATTAAGAAATTATTTCTCCCCTCTTGGCATTTATTGGACTACATGGAGATGTTTTTTCAGACTTTTTTATTTTTTTTTTTAAAACAGACTATATTTTGTTAGTTGCCCAAAGGATTCCGTGCATGGGCTACTCCATAAATAAGACTTATTATTCCCCTGGGATGAATGTGGTTTCTTTCTGAGAAGTTGCTTAATAGCTCAAGTGGGATAAACAGGAATTTTCTGATGGTGTTAAGTTTCACAATTAAACAGGGGACAGTTCCTGCTGTAAGAGGGTTAGCTAACCAGTGTTAAAACGACCTTTTTATTTCGTACTGAATACAGCAAGTCCTCTGCCCATGAGTTACATCTGGGCAGTGAGAAGGGGAGGACATGGGGCACCAACTTGCGATTCTCTGTGGTTCCCCAGAGAGAAAGTTGGTTCACGCAACCAAATTTATAGCTAGGAGGAGGTAAGGGATGCTGTAAAGTCTACCACAGGGCTGGCAGCGCCTGCTGATCTCAGTAAGGCCAAGGACTGTACCAGCGGCTGAAATACCCTGTGCTGTTTGAGGCGAGGCAGGAGGCAAGCCTTGGGGACAATGACTCTGCAGCACGAACGACACCGTCTCTTTCTGGAAAGGAAAATGGAGGATTTCTGTCTTCAGGGCTGCTTCTCTGCACTTTTTGCAAAATGAAATTAACCCCATGAACATAGAACAAACGTACATATATTACGGGGCTTCTTTCATGAATAAAGGATGCCAGGTCACCTAACCTCCATCCAAATGAGCTGTGCAGGAAGGGAGAGAGGAGAAGTGAAGGTAATATGAAATTACAGCGGGGAGGAGACAGAGGTTTACTCACATCTGAATCATCCAACAACCCAATCCATCAGAAATCAGCAAAGTCCACACAAATTCACACTGGTTTTGTCAATCTGTCTGCTGCCCTAGCCCTGCCAGAGTCTTCTCTAGCCACTTCTCAGAGATCTTGCATGGCAGAGGCACCACAGTGTCCCAGCACAGCCCCTTCCAGCACCGATCTCCCTGCAATGCCAGTCCTCACCGCAAAGGAAGGGTCAGGGATGATTTTTCCAGTTATGACATAATTTCCCCACAAATGATGTTTTTCCCCAATCCCACCACCTAAAGCTCCTTTAACACCCAGTGGTTTAGTACACATTCACAATTTCCATTAGAGTGAGCCTTTACCCTTCTTCCTGCTCTTTAGGCTTAGGAAATACTTTACATAGGATTCAGGGCATGCAATTGAGAGTCTTCTTGCAGGCTGACCTTTCTATAATCTATAATTCTCAGTGGTGATGGTTTCACCTTTATCTGGAAACTTATAGGAAAAATTGTCTTTTGGAACAATGAGAAAAAGGCTGATAAAATAACCGCCCATCAGCTTCTGGGATGCGTGAGAAGAGGAAGGAAGATGGTTATCCCTTAGTGAATGCCTGAAACCAGCAGTCAAGAACAGATAAAGAGCTCTAACTCCCATTTTATGACTAAGTCTCAGTGTTACGTTGCAGTGAAGTCAGCTGTCCTGGGTGGTACCCTGGCCCTTCAGAATTCGATCGCAAAAGCCACCATGGGGCTGATGCTCAGAGGCACTGCTGAGGCACGTGTCTCCAGCACGTGCGCACACTCGTAGGCATGTTTATGGGGACAGGGCTGCTGGCTAAATCCATTGTGATGGACTGTGTGTTGTCTTTATGTACGAACTATGTTTGTGCAGCCCAGGGAATATCAAATTCATTTGTACACAGGGGAACTTTGAAGTCTTTCAGTGCAGAAACCCTCTGGAGAGCAGAAGGCTATCAGGCTGCAGAGTTGGTATTTTACGGCAGGTTCCAGCATCGCCAGTCTCATGTGCTTCTCTTAAATTTCCCTGTTCTTTTACCACAGTGTTTCTATATGCTTACTGCTGAAAAATATTTACATGAAAAATGTTCAAAAGGGAGAGAGGTTAGCAAACTGACATCTGGGCTAAAAATATTAAGCAAATCTTTGCCAGCCTCCATGAACTAATAGATTTCTAGTGCCACTTACCTGAGACTTCTAGCAGGGTGCTGTACTCACAGGAGGGGGCTTTCTTAGCTTATTTCATGCATCAGCTTAATGTAGACTAATTGTTTTCTACTATAAGTGAAGAACACACATCTTCTGATGGAGATTGCCTACCTCAAGGACAAACTAAATGAAGATCTTCAGCTTGGAGAACATTAGCTTTTTGTGCAATTTAGCTAGCAAATGTAAAAGTGTGTTTACTCTTGAGGACTTTCTCCAAGCTGGAGCAGATACACCCTCAGACAAGACTGTGAAAATGTGATGGCATTGAATCTGAAGTCAAAGCTGAGTACCTGAACACGTATACGTACAGGTCTGAGCGCTCCACTCTTATGCATTTTTTGAGAGGTAGACCTTTACATTTAAGTCTCTACTCAGACACGGCTTCATTTTCCTCCACCAATAGCAGGAGCTCTTCCTTTTCAGATGAGCATCCAGTCACCTAAAGCTCTCTATCTAAGACAGACATACAGTTGTATTGGGACTGTTTTGGCTGCCCTCCCACAAGGTAATCCTGTGTTTTCCATCCACACTGCCTCTGCCCAACTGATCAGGACTCATCCCTGCACCCAAATGAACTGGGCCATATTTCTGGTGAAGAAATGGTGAAGATAGGAAAGTGGGTGTCCCGCTGTGCTGGCTGAAGGGGAAGGAATAGAGGGAAGAGGGAGGGAGTGAAGCTGCCAAACGCAGCTGCAGCACGTGACATTGGGACAGACAGCAGAGAGGGGACAAGTACTCATGGGATGGAGCAAATTATGCAGTTTATTTACTCTGTGGTGATGAAACAGAAAGGTCAGTTTCTGCACACCCTGGCTTATAGGCTGGCATATATGATTCATATATATGTATTTTAAGTCTTCTATATCTCTCCAGCTCAGGCTGACACTCGTTTCTACTCTTCTAACAAGCAGGCTTTTGAACAGCATTCACGCTCACTTTTTAAGTTTTGAAAGAAGCGTCTCTTGCTGTAGAGGCTGCTGCTAATGAGAGATGAGGCAAAGTGAGGAGACGGCACTGCTCTAGGTAGTCCCTGTGTTGTGCCATCCTGTGCTGTGTGAGCAGATGATAGCGACGCTCTCCACCGCACTGGCGGCACCGCGTGGGTCAGAGTCTGTGTTAACACACAAGTAACCATTAACCTGGCCTTTGCCGCTGGCTTCCAAAAACATTTCTGAGCATTCACCTCTCGTTCTGTAAATAACAGTTGCATTCAAGGAAATGCCAGTGAGCGACAAGATAGGGCTCACTAGAATAGGAGTCACAGAAAGGCAAGGTCATGGCAACAGACTTCACTCCAACGTGGGCAAATAAAGAAACTCTCTCTCACCGGCTTGATCTGTGAGAAGTGAGCTGCTTGGGGACTGGCAGAGCAATGGTGCACCTCCACTTCATCATACAGCCATAGGGATGGGCTGCAGCCACGAAGGGCCTCTGCTCTTCCCACACTTGACGTTTGAGTGGCATGACCTACAAGTTTGCCTGGTCTGCACCAGGAAGGCCTATTGAAATGGGTGCTCAGCATCTCTTAGCCCTTGGTCCTTTGGGATTTTACTCACAAAGCAGAGGAGTAACTCCTCTCTTCAGCCACATCCACTTCAGACTCAACACCAGAGGTATTTGAAGTATTGAGGTCTGAAAAGAACGTATCCTAGTACATACGTGAAAGGGTATCTCCCCCTGTTGTATGATTCACAAAATATAAGTTTGAGAACTATGTGCATGCGGTATTATTATTAATGGATACAGCAGAGCTGTCTGGCCAGGCTTGTTGGATGGTCCTGTTAGAAGTTTTGCCTGCTCCTGTGGCCCCATCTGCTCCCTTCCACCCTCTTCAAAGACTAAATACATTTCTTTTTAACATGGCTGCCAAAGCTCAGTGCTTGTGAAAGCTGAAGGGCTGACAGTGCTGATTCCTCTCTTCTGACCTGCACCAGCCCAGATCTTTAAGCTGTGGACCCTGGCAATGGTCCTCAAGCCTGTTGTTTGACCCCTTCACCAGTTCTCCTCAGCAGCTCCTGCTGCGACAGGGATGGGTGCTGCCAGCCCCTCACTCCCAACCCAGTCTGCACCTCTACTGTGTCCCCCAAACTCCCTGGAAGCTCCCCTGAGGGGCTGTCTCCAGCAGCAAACCAGTCATACAGTTTTGTGCTTCTGGCAAAGAGGAACATGGTGAAGGTGCTGGCAGAGCTTTGCTCATGACCTTAACCTAAAACTCTTGGTTCCTGCATCCTGAGATGAAAACTCTGCTGAGTCCCTCTGAGTGAAAATTTGGCCCGTGCTGATCCTGCATAATCCCAACCTAAGGGACAGGAAAAAAGGAGATCATCCCTTTTGGTAGGTGATGACTAGCAGTGAGCCTAGGACATGCTTGTGTGGTGTCACCTGAACCTTCTCACTGAGCATCACATGAGAGCAGAGGTGGGTTTGGGTCACAAGTGCAGGACTGGGGACCTCTGCCTCAGTCACCTCATGAGAAATGGGGTTTTCCCCTTGGGAAAGTAGGCAGAAGTGGCAGCTGCCTGCTGTCAGGGTACCACCGAGGCATGCCTCCAGCCCTGCCTCAGTTCCACTGACACTTCATAATCCCTGACCAGTAAGAACCAGCACAGGCATAGAGAGTCCCAGTACCTCTCCTCCTCCTCTTTGCAAAAAACACCTTTAGAAGAAACCTCCCCACACCAGGAATATCAGTTCAGTATCGACAGAAGATAAAACCAGTGATACAACAGCATCTTACTGGGAAATTCCCACACCTTTGGAGGATGTCAGTAACAGAGGAAAAACTCTACCCAGACCTGGTCTGGCTTTGATTTGCTGTGTCCCTCAAAATGAAAAGTGGTGTCTACACAGTCTCACACAGACCTGAAAACCGGAGGAAGGAAAGATGACTCTTGCTCAATTATTTTTATCTAAAAACCAACAAACATTCCCCGCCTGCGGTCTCTTTCTCAGCACAGCTCTTTCTCCAGGGGCTGGGCAACGTGCTGCTTGGTGAAATGGTTATACTAAACATTGAGCAAAAGTCCTTCTCATTTACAGCTCTCCTATGTTCAGCAGTGTTACAGCAGGGATCAGTTTCACCTGCAATACAAAGCTGTGCAATTTATACACCCTCCTCTGTCTTAAAATTCCCAAGTTGCACCGTACAAGCAAGGAAGCAAAGAAGACACGGTGCACAGACAAGACTTACAGCTTGCACTCACTTCTGATGCTGTAAAAAATGCCTAGCTGAGAGAGAGATCTAAGTTTCACATCATTTATTTAACTTTCAAACATCATATCCTAGGTTTTGCAGTGATGGGCAGTACAGAAAACACGATGAGAAATAGATGGGTAATTATGGTGGTGGTTTTGACTTTTACCATCATCTAAAACTGCAGTAAAGTCAGAAGACACAGGTTTATGCTTCTTGAGATATGTGTTTAAATCTAGTTTGTGTCATAAGTGATCTGAATGTAATGGTCACAGCTTGACTCCTAACCAGTGACTTCGATTTAGAATTAGATGGGTTTTTCCATATCAGAGCACGTGTACCACATGGTCTGGTACAAATCAGCATGACTGGCAGCAGGTTTTGGGACTAGGAGGAAGCAAGAAACTTAATTTCTGAAGAAAGTTAGAGACTGTGATGTGTGGGATGCTGCCTCGGCAGCTGCCCGTAACCTGCCTGTTCCTCACCCTGCAGCCCCTCGCACCAGCTCCGAGCACTGCAGTTTGTGAGAGGCACTACCTGGTTTGGGAGGAAAGGAAGGGGCAGGCAGAAGACGCCGGTGAAAAAAAAAAATCTTAGAAGAACAAAACTGACAGGAAAGATGTTTTAAATGGCATGAACGTATAGATCACCAGGGAACGCTTGAAATGCATGATTATGTATTGAAGTGGCCATCATACAATCCGCAACACCTGACTGTTACAGGAAGCCCATGCAGGTAGGTACCGCTCAGGCTGCAGCATCCTCTGATGCCCAGGTACATGACAAGAGCGTGAGTCATCAGACCTGGTCCAGAAATGGGGCCAATGGGGTCAATGGCAAGCATCCCCCGCAGACCACGATGACAGTCCACACTTCCTCCCGGGACAGGTGATGTCGAGGCTCATCGCCCCAGNCCCTGCTGAAAGCACGGGAAGGCGATGTGGGGTGGGAGGGCTTCCCACCCGGGGGGTGCTGCGTGGGGGCATGCCTGGGTGGCAGTGTCCCCGCGTGGGGCTGCCTGTCCCCTGTGTCCCCGCGGCGTGCGAGCCACGAGAGGGCACTGAAACATAACCAAAGCACTGAATCGCGCTCAGCCTCCTGCGCCAAAGGGGGGTCTCCCGCCTGATGCCACTGCCTTCCCCGTAATTATATCTTTAGATAAAATTCCAGAACAAAGGACAGATACAAGGATATATTCATTGCTGTGTGTTTCAACTGTCCATTATGAGGTCTGAAACAAAACCAGGGCTCACAAATACCCTACAATGAAATGCTTCATGCGTCGGGAGCTCGTACGATGAAATATGACTTTCTGTTTTAGTTGTTTGTCAGGCTAAAACAATAATTGTATTGAAATTCATTTTTAATTAAACTGTTTGGTGTGCTCTGGGAATCTGCATTGGCATTTATGTAGTGTCCATCATCGCTGTATCGGTGTGCTTTATCTGCACAATCAGTTAAGCTTAGTATATTTTAATTGAAATTCTTTCAGTCTTTCAGCTGTTACTTCCCCCTTCAGATTATCATTCATATTATAGCTGCATTTCATGCTTATCCTATCCTGAGTGATTACAAGAATTATTCTGACATTATTTTTAATTCTTCCCTACTTCCCCATCACTTTCACAATCCCTTTTTACTATGAACTCCTCCTGTTATAAGGGAATTTGGTGCAAATCAGTTCACACATTTTTTTTAAAAAACTATAAACCAGATGTAAGAAACCCCAACATTAAAAACATGCAGTACTGAAAGACTATTATTCTTCAGAACTGAAAATATACCACTAAGATAATATGAAATATTTTAAAATGCAACTGGAATATGTAAGTACTGAAATAATTTTAATAACATATACTCTTAACATTTCCACGAGACAACCTCATCAAAAAAGGAATGAAAAGAGATCCTGTTACTGTCTTTTTTACACAACATATTTTCTTTTACTTCATGTAAGTTCAGTTTCTTTTAAAATTTCTGTTAAACATTCTTAGCTCATCTTACTATAAAAAAAGGGGGAAAAAAAAACCCTAGGAGATTCATAGATTTTTTGCACAAAAGAAAAAGCTTAAAATAAAAAATATTTGAAGAAAAGAGATTTTGATTCGCATTTGTCCAATAATTCCATTATATTAACTTAGTTGAAAAATAAGTTCTGCAGGTAGTTATATCAATTAATACTTACTTAGTAGTACATTTTTTTACTGATACCCCTGGAAATATTTTTCATCGTCTCTCATCTCACTGGTAGTGGCTTTTTTTTCTGGTACTACTGCTATGGCACTATTTACAGTTTAAATGTAACAGCCTTACTGCTGAAGCCCCCGGTAGCGAGCAGCCTGCATTCCTAACCTCTGGTAGAAACAAAAGAGGCAGGATGTAGAGGGAAGCTGAGAGGAAGGAATAGCATCGGAGTTTGTTTTTACTTCAGTGGGAAGCATCACATAAGAAAGAACAATTTGTGTGAGTTAGGATTCTCAGGACCACAGTCCACATCCGACCCTGGCAAGGGAGAGAACTTAACCTAATGGGTTATTTCCACATCTAACTACCACGAGCCTAAATAACGTCCACCACGTTCAGCCGGAACAAGGCATTTATTTCACCTTCTGAGAGCTTAATTCTTCCCGAACGTAACAGCATCATTCTGGCACTCCATGTGGACACGCAGGTTCCGTTAGCATCTGTGAGGGCCCTGGGAGTGAAGCTGGACTGAATAACCCACGGACACCCACTTGGCTGGGATTACAAGGAATTTTGCCATTTGTTCATCAAACCTTTAGACCTCGGGAGTTTTTATACATCTAAGTCCAGATCATTTATATGAGTGTGTGTGTGCTGGTACAGCAGGGGAAAAAAACCCTGCTCTGAGAACCTGTATTGCCTGGTGATGGTTTTCCAAGGAAAAAGTAGTTTTTGCCCTGGCTTGTGCTGTATTTCAGAAAGCTCATACCAAGGTAAAAACGCAGCAGGGACACTTCTTTGTGGTTTCAATGTAAGCTGTGGTAAATTGTTTCTTGTGCTTCCAAACAGCTGATTTGCATCCACAATGTATCTCAAAATACAGAAGAAATATATTAACACATAGGGACAATACTTGCATGTATCAGAGCAGTATATATTATAAATGATTCTACTATATATCCATATATGTATGCATGCATGGAAATTCTGCCTAATGCAGAGGGGGAACAAAACACTGAAAATGCATCCCAGTTTAATCTGGTAAATTCTTGATTACATTGATTAAGGAGAGTAGAGATTTGTCTGGCTCCTGGGCAGACGACCAGTACACTCAGTATTTTCCAGCTTTAAATCTCCCGTGGCCCATAAAAACCTTTGGAAGTGTTTTTAATTGTTAACTGTAGTACACCTTGCGATGCAGGCAGAGCTGATCTCTTGAATGATTTCCTCCCACCGAACTACCCGGCGAAGCAAACCTGACATCAGCACACCCATCTACACACGTTTCTCTTTTGCACCACTGGGAAACCCACCGAGCGATACTCTGCCCGCTGGGAGCAAACGCCAGCCCAGCAGTGCTGGAGACGCACTCTCCTTCAGGGGAGGTGGGGGGGGAATATCTTTTCAAATTCTCTGGGAAGATTCGACTTCCTCCCCCACCTTCTTTTTTCCCCCTCTTTTAAATGTCAGACTCCTACACAGTTTCTTTGAAAGTTCGAACAGTTAGATCAGTCTGGAAGCTAAACAAACCGCAGCACATTTCACCTTTTGCAGAACTTTCCAAGAGACAGCATGCATTTCAGAGCGGTGACTATTCAGCATTTAGCTCTCTGGGGCTAGGGTGTAGGCCTAAAATTCAAAACAATTTTTTGCACATCTGTGTTGAATCAGGGCTTATTTCTGATTAAGGTGGCTGAATTTTTAATATTAAATTCTTTTTTAAATTGATCACTGTCGTATTTAGGGACATCAGATGGAAGCGGATAGTTCTGCTGTAGCATTGCTCACTCTGCTTAGGATCCAAGTGAACTGGGTTGGAAGGTTTCTGATTTTTCCTTCAGCTGTGTTTTGCCTGAGGTACAGCCCGTGACAACGGAGCCTAGACTCTTTGACCTACTCGTGGCATTTTCTTTCACTGCACGCGCTGGGAGATGCTCAGGCATCTGCTCTTTCCCTTGTCCTGATGCTTGATGGGAAGTTCATCTCCTCCACTTGCCCCTGCTCGGGGGGTGCTGGAGCATCCCAGGCTGACGGTACATGGAGCACAGCTGAGATAGGGCTTCCCAGGCAATAAAGTGCTATGTGAGATACTGGTCTGGTTTTGAACCCTGAGCTTTAAAGGGGGGTTGCTTCTGCTCCAGCTTGCTGCGAGATCCGAGCCAGAGCAGCAATCTCACCAGCTAAGTACTGGGAAGAGCGAGGGATGCAGTGCCGTCGCCCCACCACGCATTGTGGGGGGTCTGTAAGCAGTCAAACCCACTCAAACACAGGCCATAAAGAAGGGGGGACAGAGGAGGGAAACGGGTTTGAGTCCAAAGTGCACCAAGTAGCAAGAGGATCTTGTGTTTTCCTGTCCTCCATTCCTAAGAGCTGAATTTGCAGCTAGCAATCTGCCAAAATCATCTCCGGTGTGCACTGGTTTTGCGCGTGTGTCATCACCCCAGCAGCATCAGCCAGGAGGGTCCCCGACACTTTTGGGCGTGAACAAGCAGACATTGCTGTGATAAAGAAAGGTACCTAATGAGCAGCGGTGGATGTGAAGGGCCCAGGTAACGATGCGTGGCTGAGGCAGACGATGCTGCCAGCTCACGCATCATACACACAGGCTGTGGGAAGTGCCCAGCGTGATGCTCTGAGTGCTGTTTGCTAACTGCTAAATGGAGGTTAGAGCGTTTATGCTCTATCCAGGAACCAGCAGGACACTCTCCAGGCAGCAGGCTTACATGGTCCACACTGGGAAGAGACAGTGTGGCCACTCTGTGTGGCCAGTGGAGTGCAAAGGGCAGAAAAAGGTCCTGCCTCCCCAGCTAAGAGAAAGCGCTCCACTTATGAGTAATAGAAAAGGGGTTGACAGTAGTTTGGGTTCACCAGGGCCTGCCACTGAACAACTGCCGCTGCTGTTCCCCCGGACCAGGGCTGCCACAGCAGCTGCCTGCCAAAACCAGGATGGGGTGATGGAAACGTCTCTGCCCTTCTGTCCCACCCTTACGGCCAGGGTCAGTCCATGGCTAGAGTTTATGGCATGAATTTAGGTGCGCTGAAAGGTAAGAGGTTGTTGTGCCAATATTAATTGTGCTCATATCACATTTCAACAGCTGAGTTTATGGTTAGGGAGGTGAGGGCATAGGTGGAGGCTGGCAGAATCACTTGGATCCCTGGCATGGTGGGACTGTGGGAGGTGAGTGACAGGGATGTAAATCACGTTTGCACAACACTGGTGATCACAATATACTACTGCGAGTCATCTCTGGCAGCACTGCTTTCCTGGAGATGGTTGCTGAGTCCACCTCCCCAGTATTTTCAGACTGTTCCATGTCTGGTGTTTGTATGTGCCGAGATAATGAAGAATTAAAATTTTTTTTTTTTTTAAAGGAATGCATCATAAGCCTTATCAACTGAGAAAATACTGTGATTTATCTATCTGCAATCACTGGATTTGCCCACCCCATGTCAAACTTCGTTATTCCCCGTCATCATCCATCATGCAAGAGGAATGGCCAAGGACACCCTCTTCTTAGCCCCCAAGCCTAATTCTGTGGCAGCCTAACATTGCGCCTTAACTCTTCCCTGTCTGGACAGAATCCCCTCAGCTCTGAATTAAAGAGATGACAGAAGCACTAAAAAGAAGGGTCCTTCCGTAACAACTGTGACTTCAGAATAAGTGGTCTCTTCTTCTCAATATTAGCAGCACAGAAACACTCTCGCTACCAAGCTCAACCCTGTGTACAGTCTGTGTATAACCTTTTAAACAGCTTTTGCTGTAAAACACAAGTCTGTGTTTGCTGTAACAGAAGCGTTTCATTCCTCACAGCAGAATAAAAGAGTTTGCTGAAAGAGAAAGGGCATTGCAAGTCCCTGCTTTGTGCTCTGAATTCTTTTTCAGCATCTTCCTTTTAATACAGCGCAAAAGGGGGGAGAGAAGAAAAAAAAAACACATTAAAAAAAAGTGGTTTAGAGTGTTTTCCCAAGAAATATCACACACTGAATTGAAACACCTTATCTACAAGGAGGTCCTGGTGGCAAGTGCAGAAGCAACACAGGAAAAAAATCAATACAGCCTGCAGAGATTAAAAACATACTGGAAAAACATAAGAAAAATGCAACAATTAATGCCAGTTGTACATATAATACGTGAAAACAAAGCAGAGAGGCATTAGTGTCTACACGCAGATCTATTGGATAGGTAATGCTTTTATCTCAACTTGAAAATGGAAGCTTTATTAGACTGCTTCCCATCAGGAGGCATCATACCAAGAAGAGTGTAAAGCTCTAACTAGCTAAAAGCCTCTTCCCCCCACACCTTCCATCCCAATCACTTTGCATACGGGTAAAATTCAAATGCCTCAACCTCAGACTGGGGTGGTGTCAAACAGGGGTTCAGATCTACCAGCCTGGATGAAACCACACGCTCCCCCTCCAGTGGGAGACATGAACCAGCCAAGCAAGATACCTTGTGATAGGTGGGAGCTTTTGGTCTGTGATTTAAAAAGCCCCTCCATGAAGTTACAGCTAGACACTGTCTTATTGTCACATTGTGTTATGCTGTGTCATCTACTAGTATACGCCTGACTTGAAAAAAATCTTACACACGTTCTAGCTGTGGAGGGTTTCATAATGAAGAAAGATGCGGACACACAAAAATTAAGCAAATATTTAAGGTGTGGCTCAGTAAAATGATTCTTCAAAATTCCCTCCAGCAGATTCGCACCCATGCAATAAATAGGCCAAGTTTTACCAATTTACCCACTATCTTGAGTTCAGGATAAGTTCAGGAATAGGCATCGTAACTAACAACTCTTTCTTATTCCACTGCCTAATGTTAAAGTACATTATGAAGCCCAAGCAGAATATTTGCATCATTAGTTTCCTGGATGAGGAACAATAAAGAAGAATACCTCCCTTCTCACAGACACATACCATAAACACAAGAACCACAGCAGGGCTGTAGATAAGGATAAGCATCGGATAGCTTGGCAATACTGGAAGAATAACACTTTAACCTTCCTTCTGCTACCATCCCATCAAAATAAATCAAGGTTAAAACCTTTTCTTTTAAACCCCAGAAACGTGACTTATGGTTTACTCAACCCCTTCCTGACACTGGTGAGTAGAAAGGCAGGTAGAGTCACGCGCATGCCGGTGGCTTGGACACTTGGTACTACTTCAAGGCAGTAAAAGAGCTAAGCTGACTAAACCACCTGAGAGTCCTCCCAGGGCAGGGACTTGAAGGACTAAGAGAGCATAAAACATCCAGGCCTCTAACCTAATTTGGTACACTTTCTATCCAAATACATCCACCATACTCTCAGCATTGCACAGAGGTCAGCAGCAAAGCAGCATCTTTACTGGAAGTCTGCGCTGAAGAGCACGACCAGGGACAATACACACAGAGCTATCGTTACACACCACTGAGAAAGGAGGGATTTCATGGAGTTAGGAGCTGTGTTTCGCATGGATTTCACGAACGGCCCTCAGAGCTAAGCTTCTATTTTGTCCTTGCTTTTTGTGGCAGGGGCACCTCGTGCTTTGGCCAGGCTCCCATTTTAGCATCGTATAAATCCAAACGGATAAAGAACATACTTGGGCACTGGTGTTCCCACTACGGACAGGCTGCTTGCCAGCATGGATAAACAAAAGTACTTTTCATTTATTAGTTACTAGATTTCATTCAAACTCCCAGAGCGCTGATTCTTTTACTTTGGACCACATCCCGTGCTTCCACTGAAGCCAGTTATAAGATTCTCCTGACCACGTTGAGAGCAGATTCATTTGAAAAGCATTTTAAAGGCTCAGCTCTGCTGCTTTCACTCAAAAAGGTGTAAAGTGACTTCAACGGGTAATTCCCGAGGATGACTTTGCACAAGCCAAATTTGCAAGATTTTAATGAGCCTTGAATAAGACCGCTAGCTTTTTCAGCAATGGTGTCCGCTCTCAGCAATAAGTAATAAACATTCACAACACCCCATGAGGCAAGAAGTCATAGCTGGGCCTACTTTAAGATGCATAAGCTGCAGAAAAGCCATTAAGGCTTCATTGTGAGCCAATGCTGGAGCCAGCACTCGGAGTGCAGGCAGTTCTGGCTCTTAATGCACATATGAACCTGTTAGTGCTAAGGTTCAACTTTGTCCTGTCAGACGTCTTGAGTGTTTACTAAATCCAGATGGCCTGAGGAAATAAATGAGATTAAAAAGAGTCTGTTTCATTCTCACACTTCCCAAAGCCCTCTGCAAAGTATTGAGTTGCTATAGATAACCCATGTACGTGCAGGCAACGGTGCAACCATTATGAACATGCTCAGGACTTCATTTAACTTGTCCTCAGCAAAGCTTAAAAGCCTTTAACACTTCCACGCCCGTAAAGAAGAGGAAGATGATGTTTTGCCTTCTCTATTCATTTTAACAAATGCTGCCTAACCACGGGATTTCACCCATACTGCACCTGGGAAACATTTTCACTGACATCTCCAAGGGTCCTTGGTGACACTTCCCAAAATGGGGGGAACACCTAACCTCCTTAGGAGGCACCAGAAAGACACACAGGGGACACAGGCTCTGCAGTGATGGGGAGGAGGCAAGTGGAAACACCTGAGTTCAGAGACTCCCCACTCACGCTCTGGATACACCAGTGTACAGATGGGCTGAAACTTGCCAGTTCTGCCCAGAGGCAGGAAAACTTTTTGCTTAGTGTAGCACAAAAGAAAAAGGCAGAGAAGGCAAAATCTTCCACGTATGAATGGCTGTTATGAAAGAGGGATGAGTAACAACCCCAAGGAGGTAAACACATTTTGAGTTTGGGCCACCAGCCCCCTGGAGCAGCAGGAAACCGTGGGATGCCCTTGATGGAGCAGTTAGGGAAGAGTTCAGAAAAAGGTCTGTCAGGAAGGGCCCAGGAATGCTCGATCCCACCTCAGTGTGGGAGAAGGACTAAACAGCCTCCTGAGGCCGTCCCACAAAGTATGTTCATGGACGAATTTAGCCCTACTGCCCTGTATCTGGGGTGTAGAAGGAGCGATGGGGAACTTTGCGGTCACACAGTCTTTGAAACAGCACCTGGCCATGCCCCGCACTGGCTTCTAGGAGCACGGCATTCAGACGTGTGTCCTTCAGCAGAGAGCAGTACCGCACAGGACCAACCACTGCTGCGCTCATGGGCACAGCCATACAGGGGTGCATAAACATCAGGAAGGCACCCCGGGTGCTGGAAGAGTGAGGAAGATGATGCAGTCAACTCGTTCATCTCCTGCATAATGTCTGTGGGCACGGGCTGGACAGGGAGGTGTCCTTGATTTTGCACTTTCAATAGCTACCCTTTACTTGTAAGCCCTTCTCAGCTCTCCTTCCCTATGACTCTCTTCCTTCCTCATTTTAATCTGATGAAACATTTCCCTTTTTGTAAGAAAAAGGCATCAGGTAGAGAGCTTCATATAGAATGAGAGGAGGGAAACGTGCTCGGGGTAAGGGGTTGCGGCTCGGGGAAGTCCAGATCACTGCTACTAGCGACTTGGACAGGTCTCCTGCTTGCTCCCCACTTCAGCTCAGCGCTTGCAAGTCAGAGATAACAGACTTCTTTTCTTCCAGCCATTTGTCTGGGAAGATTTGGGGTTACTGCACATCCAGCAAGAGGTGGCCCAAGCCTCAGCAGAGATGCCGGCGCTTTACCATTGTACAAACAATAGCACCTCTGAGAAGCAAGCCTTTGCTTTGTATATTTACCTCGTTTCTTGTTCAAGCTTTGTTAGGGAACCAAGGCACTTAGGCTGGTTACTAAAATAAAGAAGTGCTATAAAAAGAGATCAGCTCTTGTGAGGAAATCCAAGCTGCAGAAACATGAACAAAGATCCATTGAAAGGCAGGGTTAAATAAATACAAATTGATTTTGCATAGTTCCAAAGTCCTTCGGTCAATACACGCCTGTTCTCATTATTATTCAATAACATTTAGCTAATATATTTGGATTTGCAAGGCCAACAGTTTCAAACATTTTTCTAAATTAGCACAAATCTTCTGCTTCGTCTTTTCTTCATCTACTGTCAGTGGAGCAAATAATCAGAGAACAAATAGATACGTACTCCGCTTATAAATTCTTCTTGCCAAAGACTCGACCTCTAGAGACTTGACTTCACATTTGCTTTCCTGTAGAATTTAACAAAATTAGTCAAGCGCGGTTTGTTGTGTGTTTGTTTCTTTTCAAATGACAGCAAAGCTCAGAAATGTCTAGCTCCGGTGATTAAAGGAAGAAGGGAGATTTTATTAATAATGTTTAAGTGGAAGGACATCAGAATGCCAGAAATACTTATTAACATCTTCCACCTGTAGGTAAAAACTTACGAAATTTCATCTTCTATAAAAACTGAGGTCATAACCCACTTGCTGCCCCAAAGTCAAAAAACAAGGGGACAAATCCTAACCTCAGATACCCTGCATCTTCCCGGCTGGGCTGCATGTAGGATAGGCCAAATATTACATTTCATAAGAGAATAATGTGCAGAGCACCTGCACAATGTGGCCAGACCCCTGAGGCACAGACAAACTGAGATGATTACGTATCATCAAAAGCACATCCTTTCCCCTCTTTCTCATTAGAGCCAGAGGAACGGACTTTGGCCGAACCGTTTGCTGCATTCGGTGCAAGGAGGCGGCACCTGCATTTCAATAGGATACTTGTCAAGGTTGACAGCAACTGGAGAGCTACTTGTCATAATGCTGTGTACTACAGTTGCCACAACCTTACTGTACGTCTCCGGTTACTGCACGCACACTGACTTGTCCTTTGCAGGCCTTTAAAGCATGTGGCAATGGGGGCTCAAACACTGTGGAAAGGGAGGAGAAGCGGAGGCCGTGGCCAGCTTCTTGAACATGATTGTACCTTCATTTTTATGAATCAGCCTTTCTGGTCTCGAATGATAATAAATGGAGGGTTTGGAGATCAAAGGTAATTTGATTTCTGAAAGAGAACTAACTGTGATAAACACGCTACCTGGGTACATTTCAAGTCAGCAACATCAGGGGAATTATTCAGTTACTGCAGTGATGCTTCTCCTGTAAAAATAAAAGAAGTCAGAAACAGGCAGTCCTGCTCTGTTCACTTAGGAGGGGCTGTCCAAGCCATCCCACACCGGCCAAAGTCAGCAGAGCAATGGGGAGAATATTTGAGAAGAGTCCCAGCTGTCAGCAGTGGACAAGAAATGGTAGAGACTCACCAAATGATAAAGAATTACTCGGTTTAATGGAATAGAAAAGATTATGTATGAGGAATTTACATCTGTTATAGATCCGACCTTCTGCTTTCTGTGTTCATGGTCCCAGCAAGAAATGTGTATAATAATAAGCATTACTCCCCAAACCAACGACATTGATGTTTGCAGCCATGCCAGCTCTAATGTGTCGCATCTAAATCAAACAGGATTCAGACAGTATTTTGGTATTTTCCAAGAGAAAATGTTACCCTAGAAGCAGAATTGGCATCTCTTTTTGGCAGTGTCTGACCTGGTACTAGGAGGAGCTTCAGCATGGCATGACAACACCCCAGATGAGTGAACCCTCCAAATTTCACTTGAATCAGACCCACTACAGTGGGCAACACCACTGTTCACTGTCAGATTAGAGCCCAGTGGGATCACACACCATTTTTCTACATGAACCTGGAAAATGCTTCATTCAAACCACCATTAACACTTGTGTTGGGTGAAACCAGTATCTGAAAACAGTGTCCAGGCCAGTAGCCTCAGTCAGTTGCTCTCTGTGTAATTGGAGCAGAACAGCTAATAAAGTCTCCCCTGGAAGCACATCCTAGTACCAATCACTTAGGGCCAGCTGCCTGACTATCCATCTTTCTCTATTCACCTCCGTTTCTTCCATCTTCCCACCTACTCACCTCTTCTTATCCTGTTATGCCCTGCCTTTCCTCCTACCCCTTGCTTTAGTGTTACTTTTCCATCACCACCTTTCAACATTCAGCTTATTCCCTTCTAATTCCACTCAGGGAAAAATAAAAGTTCATGAACAACATGCCTATAGGCTGCTTCAAATATGGCTTGTCTCGAGCGGTCCATTCACCCCTGGGCCATTAAGTAATACCTTTGTGAACACAGCAAGTTCACTCTCTGAAAGATATCTGAGGCAGGAGTACAGATACTGCCCACTTTGTGCATGACCACATCCATGGGCAGTAAACTCCGCGGGGAAGGCCACACTGCGGGTAAGCTCACCAAGGCAGGACGAGCACTGCAATCTGCTGTGCTTTTTTGCACTTTTTTCCTTTCTCTGTCTGACTAAAGGTGAGTCCTTGGACTGCACGGCTTTCCACCGGTGGTATGTATAGGTGACCATTCCTTTGTTTGGCATCAACCTTTCTTTCCTTATAGGGTTCTTAATCTCACAAAATTTTATAAAGAAACAACCCCTCCCCTTCTCAAAATGCGTGGGGAAAAGAGATTTCTTTTTCTCTTCACTAGACAGCCACTGAAGGGGCAAACAGTCGGGGTCAGCGTTACCCAGTTGGTAACATGGAAGTTGGCAAAAAAAATATGTCTTTTTACTCTCTACTAAGACAAGCATCTTGTTTGAACAGACTTGTGCATTTAAGAGGCAAATTATAGGAGCACTTGCTCTTGTGCTCTTTGGAGAAGAGAAAGCCTAGATAATTGCGCATTATAGCCAGTCCACTAAAGCCACCAACAAGTCAAAGATTTTGTTTAGAAAGACAGAGCAAAAGACTCACTTGCACAGTGAATTGAGTCTCCCTGACGGCAATCCAAGTGTCAAGACATGTTAGTTGTTACATTTCACGCTGGCAGCCCAGCCCTCTCAGAAGAGACAAGCGCTTGGTGCAATGCAGCTGGGCTCCCAGGTACAGCAACTTGTGTCACTCCCATGACCAGCAGTGCCCCTACATGCTGGGCCACCTTGAAACGCTGCTGGAAGGAGAACAAGAAGTGTGGAAGCTCAATGATTGCTTCATTGATCCTCTGATACTGGGAAAACTTATTAAAAACAAGAAAAAAGCAACAGGAACCTTATAATCATCCAACGAGCAAATCCCTCAGTGCAGATGGAGCTTTTCCAAACACAACTGGGTGTCCCCATGACAATGTTTATGGGCCCTCCTTAACCACTCCTGATGAAGCTCTGGAATTCCGCAGCTGCCATGGCCTGAGACGAGGTCTCAGGTTAGCCGAGACCTGCCTTTTGCTGGGTTAAGAACTAAATAGCTGGGTCTCCAAGGAAATCCATCACCCTCCTGCTGTGTACGCTGGGAGCAAATGACAGTCCTGCAAAGCATGTCCCTTCTGTTTTTCCCAGGTCTTCTGATGTTCCCAAAGGCAGCAACAAACCATCGTGTGCTTCAATGGATGGAAATACCCAATAACTCTTGGCAAAAAAAAACACCACAACATGGGCAAAATGTTCGAAAACATTCCAATAACCTTCTGCAGCTGGAAGCCTAATTCACATTAGTGGTTTCAAGAACTTCACCCCATGTTTCAGGTAAATTCAGAAGGTATTGGATGTAATCACAATCAAAACAAAACTTTGAAACTGGGCCTATTTCCACTGGCCTCAGCAGGCCTTGGATCAGACTGACATTTATGTTTGAAATAACATATTTAAGAGCCTGTACCAAGTGAGTCTGTTCTGAATATTACCCCAGTCTTGCATTTATACGGAATTATTGGGCCCCCGTTACTTCACTGAGCATCCGTTTATAAACAAAATAACCATTTTTTTATGATTCAGGTTGTCCAACTCCTCACAGTAGACAGAAGTACCTCTCAACCTAAGGGACAGCTGCAGATGACTCAGAAAATATTGAGCTATTTTAAATGTTTTTCCTTCAAGAATGAAGATTGCTTGTCCTCATTCTTTTAAAAACAAGCTTTTCAGTTTTGGGTTTGTTTTTTTTTTTTGTTTTTTAATTGGTATGATTAGCCTTCTTCGTTCTTATGGAAAAAAATCTTAGAAACAAAAATCAAGATGAAATAACCTGCTGTAAGCTTCTCCACGTATGAAAAACACCAGAGGCTCAGTCAGCTGCTCACAAAGAGTTAAGCCTGCTTGGGAGAAATTACTAAGCACCTTCCAAAATAAATAAATAATAATTAAAAAAAACCCCAAACAAATAAAAAGTTTGTCTGTCTTAATCTTCTGTGTTATCACTGTGTTTGCCCAGAAAGCTTCTGTAATTTTAATAATGTGAAAAATAATTTCTTTGTCCTTATGGACAAAAAGCCTTTTTCAGCTCATTGTACACTGGAAAAATCTCAACTATAAGGTGCTTTGTAATTTAGTTCTGATATACACCTTGGCTCACAGGTGTAATTAAAAACCCATTACAATCGTCCAATGAGCAAATCAGAGCAATCCCGAGAGAAGCTGAGCTGTGAGAGCCTCTATTTATAAAATCATATTTAATGTAGTCTTATCTCTACACTGAAAAAACCATCTGTTTAACATACTGTAAACAAAAATATTAAGGTTCCCCGGCCTTTTTGTCAGGATGACTTATGACATGATCTGCAACATATGCAATTAAGGTGTAGCAGAACTGCCTAATTTCTATGGAAACAACTACAAAAACGTTGCACATTTGCTCCTGGTTGATACTTTCAGCTCAGGAGTGAGAAAACAAGGACTGGTGAGGGGGGGAGCTGGGGGGACTTAAGGGGAGCTTGGTCAACAATTTGCAGCCTCTTATTTTTTCTTATGTCTCAGCCTAGAGAAAATAGAGGTGGCACCATTTTTTTTCCCCTATGATTTTGTCTTGAGACTGCAGGGAAAAAACATGTTGCCTCGTGTTAATGAGCTCAAATTAAAAAAAAAAAAAAAAACAAACCAAACATAAACCAACCACTACCAGCACCATAACAGAGCAATAAGCATATTTGCATAATCCACTCTGTCCCATGCATTTATAGATAACCATGTCTTATATCCAGAAGATGAGATGCAGTTTGTGCTACCATGAGGATAAAAACGGGAATATAAGCACTTTGATTTAAGAAGCTAGACTGAAATAACACAGTGAGACAGACAGAAATTGGCCATCAGCTGTTGCCAGTGTCATTCTAGGAAAGTCAAGCATGAAGTTAAAATTTTTTCCACTGCTTCTGTGAAATCACTTCCCCACCAATACAGTGAATTTAAAATTGGTGAATAGACACTAAGCTGAGTGCCAGGATCAGGATGGACATTGATCAGTGGTGCTGCACTCAGATGCTGCTCTTCCTGGGGGCAGGACAGACCTCAGCAACACCACAGCACAGTAAAAAACAAGGTCTTCTGCTTGTCAGTGGGAACTGCAACAGCACAGGCAACAGTGGTGCAGAGTCAGGTTTCCCAGGGAGGTCCACGGAGCGGAGTGGGATATCCCACCTGAATTCATGTGTCCATCGAAAACCAGAATAAGGGTCAGTGCTGGATCTGGCAGTGCTCTGAGCAGGGAGACTCTGGAGCTGCTGTCGCTGCAGGAGCCCAGCAGCGCCCGTGCCAGTATGCCTGCGCCTGTGGCACCCGGTGCTGCTGTCACAGCAGGGATGGCTGGAGCTGTGCCGGGAACCAAGTACCATGAACCCCCCACTGCTTTATGCTAGCCTGGACCAGCGGCCATCCAAACCTGGCATGGGGGCCTTTCTTCCAGCCCATGTGTAGTGATTATCCTCCTCTTGCTTCATTCTTGTCTCTTTGTTAGGTCAGAGAGTCCCATTGCAACTACATCCCTGGAGTGAATTAGCTTCTCCTTGGGGATAAAGCTCTGTTTCCCTAGTTTATTGTGGCCAGGCTTTTATAAGGGTGGACATTAAATGCAGCAGTAATTATGTTTTTTAGTAAACACACAATTGCCTATGATTGCATGTTGATAAAGCACAAGATGCAGATGAGCAGCATCTCAAGAACCTGAGGAAATCAGAGAAGCCTTCACAGCAAGGACATAGCTAAAGACAGAAAAAGAAACTGACACATCCTACACTGCCTGGTTTGTTTACTTCCATTTTCCACTTGGAGACAATATCAAGTTGTTTGCATGGTTTCTGTTTGCTGGAGACACTCTTTTTTTGGTGTGTTAAAAAGCCAGCCTACAAATGGGAAGTCGCTCATATGCAAAATGCAGAAACAAACAGTCAGGTGGCGCTTCAGGCTCCTTCAGAAGTGCCTGATTATGGTAAATGTGTAAGATACACAGTTGCTTGCCTGGACAAAAAGGTGCCCTTGAACTCAACTTTCATAATCATGAAATGCTGTATTAAATGACTAGAACAGGAAACCAAAACCAACACAGGGTAAGGCGGCAGCATGTATCAGTTCATTGGGAAAAAGTCCAATTGTAACATTCCCCAAACCCAACAGCAGTAGGTACGCTGTGCTATCGAAGCTTTTCATAAATAATCCCTTGCGAAGTGCAGTCAAAGCCATGGCTGAAACTGGGGCTACTGAAGTCCATGAACAATTTCTGACATGTGTCACAGCAACAGGATCCTGCCCCATGCGACGTACCTGTGTTAACGGTCCTCTGCACAGGGGCGTGTAGTTAACTTTCAACATCTGCCCCTGCTGTGAACTGGTGCTGAGGGTATCTTAATTCAGACAGAAGCGATTGGTAATTGTCAGCTCTGGAGGTCTCGTGGCTGGTCCACCTACAGCAGCAGAATTACACACTGCGTGTTCATTTCCAAATGGGTAAGCTGGCAAACAGACGGTATGTGGCTTGCTTGACATTACATGATTACAGTTAACAGCAAAATGTACCTGGTTAAGAGAAATTACAGGACAATCCAGTTTACAAGTGCCATTTTTCCTTTGAAAGCACTTCTAACCGGCTCTAGCTACATAACAGCCATTTCCCTGCTCTTCTCAATAGCACAGTTGAGTGAAAAGGGAAGAATTTCCTCTGATGTTCACTTGAGCCAAAAAAACAAAACAATCTCAGAGCTGAATTTACCACCCTTTCGCAACCACCAAGTATCAGAAGGGACCGTCTGAGATCACAACCGACACACAAAGACATTAATTTGGTGTTGACACTTCGCAGCGCTTTGAGATTGTAAATCAGAGGCTGCTTGGCAGGTAACAAACACCACCTCCCTTAAACACAGGAACACAGCAGCCGAGGAGACCTTTCTGAGTCATCAAGCACAATCCCCCACTATCATAGATTGCAGCATCTAATATCCCTGCTTCCTTAATAGCCCTCATTATCACAGCAGCTAAGCATCTGGCAAAGTACACAACACTGGCACTGCCCTCCCACAATGATCTGAGCCTGTGTGCGTGCTAAGAGGAAAGAGATGTTCGTTCGTACATTTTGATATACCTGTGAACTTCTGAAAACAGACAATAGTCACTTATAGCCCAATGGAAACCTGGGCAGGAAAGATCTTTGAAATATTTCTCAGGTGGCTGAGAAAGACAGAAATAAAGCAAATTATTCTATCCCACTCATACCTGAAAGGTTCAGAGTATATTTATGCAACACATTCCTTCCATGCAAAAACTTAGTCCCAGACATTAAAAAGAACAAATAAATCTTTCTACCCTTAAAAAAGTCTATGTACTCAGCTTAGAATGGGCACATGGCAGTGTCAAGTGGAACGTGTATTCCCTGTGATAATAAATCTTACAACGGAAATCAAAGCCAAGTTGAACTGCACGTTGAGCATTAAGTGTCCCAAACTGCTCATCTCGCTAAACCTTCATAATAAAATAACATTACAGTCTATAATTACATAGTGTAATGATGCCACAGGAGTAAAGCTCAGGAAAGGCTTAATTTTCCAGGCTTTGCAACAAGTGTGAATTGGTGTGAGGCTTAAAAGGCATTCACAGTCTGGATCCAAGCCTAGGTGCAAACAGGGATATCATATGTGACATAAACCAGACAAACAGTACAAGTTCATGCTCTGAGTTGCTAATCAAGCACCGGGAAGGGAAGTTCCCAAAAGCTACCCAGATTTATTGGCGCAGCGTTGCAGCAATGGCTGCCTGTTGCATCTACGGTGTTGTTTCTGACAGGGCTGAACAGAGGGACCAGGAAAGGCTG
Organism: Ibidorhyncha struthersii; assembly: GCA_013398815.1. Taxonomy (NCBI): domain Eukaryota; kingdom Metazoa; phylum Chordata; class Aves; order Charadriiformes; family Charadriidae; genus Ibidorhyncha; species Ibidorhyncha struthersii. The sequence continues at coordinate 921,868 of VZSZ01000698.1, forward strand.
GGAGACTTTTTCACTGTTGCTTCTAAAAAACTGTGAAACAACAGCAACTAAAACTGGGAAATAAAGATTTCAAAAATACACAATTTATTTTTAAAAGGATCCGTTCTCCTGAAGTCCCAACTGTGACCATTTTTGTTTTTAAAATGCAGTGTGCTCTTCCAAGTTGAGAGAACCTCAAGACTTTTTTGGCTAGCACTGATCTGCTACTGACACAAAACTGCAGCAAATTACCTCTAATTACCCTGACTGCCCGTGGTGGCACTGAGATGTCTCCGGCAGCCAAGGAGCCACCCCAGGTATTGTGCTTAGGGCCGGCTGCTTCTGCTTCAGTCATTCAGCCATCTCCCAGGCAACACATCCTGCAAGGGGATCTGTCTCCTTTTCCTTGCAAAGTGAACGATCACCCAAAGTTTTCAATGCTGTCACCATATATTATCCAAAAAATCACCTGAATGTTGGGTTTGAAGGTTAATGGCATAAAATCACACTTCAAATTACTTTGCTCAGAAAAGAAATGTGTTCTTTTAAGAGAGTGTTTTATACCTACAGAAGTTGTAAACACTAAGATAAATCCATTACCTCTCGTTAAAGTAACAATCTCAGGGGCAGAATCCCATTTTGGCAATGCAGGCTGGCTGCTGAAACAAAGCGTAAGGCTTAAGTCTGCTGAGTAGAACTACAAGGACATGTTCTATTATTACAGAATGATTTAGGTTGGACAGGACTTCTGGAAGTCTCAAGTTCAACCTCTTCCTCACAGCAAAGCCAGCTTCAACAGGTCGTGCTGCTCACAGCCCTGCCCAGAGAAAGTCTCCAAGGGGGGGAATTTCCTAGCCCCTGTCCCTGTGTTCGGACATGGTCACTGTGAAAATGGCTTTTCTTCCATCTAGTCCAAAACTTCCCTTCCTCTAAGTATTGCTTCTAGTCCTTTTGTACAAGGCTTGTAATCTAATGTAGTGATGTTGCCTCCCTTTACCATCAATGAAGATGGAGATAGTCATCTCCATTCCCATGGAGAAAGACAGCCCATGCTCAACGGCTTCAGCATGGACAAACCATCTCCTGGAAGTGCCTCTTTTTGTCAGTGCCTGCAGAGGTACTCTAGAGGATCTGAGTGAGCTGCTCATCTTTCAGATCACTAAAGTTTGCTTAAATCAGTCCTTTTGCTCCGCTTTTCCTTCACCTTCTCTTGGAACTTCTAACCCATGGGATACTCCACTGTTGTGAAATCAATGTAAGATGTTCAAATATCAAAAAGCTCAAGGAACAAATTGTTCAGGAACACACACAGTCAGAAGTAATAAAATGTTTAATCTCAATATCTGTCTAAACCAACATTTTGGGGATTTATGGCAACATTTAATTTTTCTTTTTTCACTGACCTGAAATACTTTATTTTGAATCAAGACATGCCAAAATCAAAACAAAATTAGATCAATGTTGTACTAAGCTGGAATAAAATGTCTTGTTTAAACTCTCAAGAGAGAAGACCAGCATTTAGAAGGAAAGCAAGTTTTTTTCCAATCATTTTTATTTGGTAATAGCATCACCTTCCCATTAAAACGATCTTCAGAATTCTCTATCAAGCCATACGACTGTATGAGATGTTAAAGTTTTAGACACTTCTGCAGATTTTTACATTCATTATACCCACGGATTTGAATTTAACCCTGAAGTCCCACTTGAAATGAAGTACCTGTAAGTATTTCAGTAGCCCACCTTAACCTCAGAAGTTAGGGTTTTTTTTTGTTTGTTGTTTGTTTTTTTTTTTTTTTAACCAGACTAACTCAAAATAATTCCTGTTACAAATAGACTTTTACAGAGCTAAAAGATAATACTAGGAACAGATTTAAATAAATAACTCTTATGTACCTATGACTTAAGAATGCAGGAATTACACATAAAACAACAGGTCTCATTTGCCATTTGGATGCTTTCTGTTTATTCTGCACCATTTTTATGCACCAAACTTCTCCTTGAGGGACGGGTGCAGAATAAGCAGCAGATCCAAAGGATGGCTGAGATCTGTGTTGTGGATCAGAAGGGATAATTTCAGCCTGTGCCACTAAGGATGATGGAAAGACACCACAGCAAAGAGCAGAGCATCAGACCTAAAGGTTCAGGGTTTGAACCCAGGCTGCAGAGTTGAAGGAGCCGTCCTTGCCTTTCCCTCTAGCAAAACCAGGGAAGAATTACCAATCCGCCTCCCTCAACATGTGCAAGAGTGGTATCAACAAGAAGGAACAAATTAAATTTCCTCTGTTTGGGCAATTTGCAAGACAAAAGTTGATAACAATTTCTGTTTTGAAAAAAATTCAGACAGCTGTAGTTTCATTAATTGTTTATACAGGGTACAGTAGAAGCTGTATCTCCTATGTATTCACAGAGATACATTATGCAGCATCTTTGTAAGGCTCTGAGTGCTTCACATGCTAATCACTCAAATGCTTAAGTCCTTACCTATGACTTGGTTTTGGATGCAGACAAGGAACGCACCAAGGACATGTATGTCTATATAAAAAATAAATATGTGGGTGTTTTTAATAATGATTAGATTCACCATTCCTTGAGTCCTCTACAGTAGTTTCTATTTTTCCTTATGTTGCACTAAGGGTATGAGCTGGTGGATCTCTTAGCTGGATTGGGGTCATAGCACTCACCTTGGTTCCTTGCTCTGCCCAGTAATGACTAAAGGCACAGGCAGACAGAATCCTGACCTTAAAAAGTCCATTATAAAAAAACATCCATTCACTTCAAAAGAGCCAGGATTTCACCTCTTTCTTTCCCGTGGTGCTCAGGTATTGCCGCAAGCACTCTCAGACATATCCAGGGACCTAGGTCTCTCGAGTACTAGTAACTATTTTATTTACAGACATGTAAGACCCATAAGGGTCACATAAATAGCAATAGGGGAGTGAAAAGATCATGGCTCTCCTAGAAAAACTATATCTATTACCGGGCACACGGCGATAGGTCAATCATGGGGTCCCCTGAGCCACATGGGAGCTGCATCTAGGTGTCTGCACAGCTTCCTCACGAACTCCAGCTGGGTTGGAAAACCTACCCGTTATAACATCTCTATAAATGCTTTTGTATAATAGGATGACTATGAGAAGTAAGTCTCCCTACAGACTTCTCTGATACACTCTTCTCTTACCCACTCTTTAGATGCTTTTGACAAACACTAGTGAAAACAGACTCTTGAGGTGTGGGGTTAATTGTTCTCTTTTTTCTGTTTACGTAAGTATTCTGCAGATTGAGAATTGCTATTTCCAGAAATACACAAATCAATTAAAAGTTTCATATCCCCACCTCATGGATAATTTCAGAGCCTGAATCATCTGGTTTGCAGCAATTAAAACAAAGGACGCTTGTTCGAACGCATTGTTTTCACACTAGAAAGCCCAGTCTGCCTTCAGCTGTCTTTACCAACTAGGAATTCAAGAAGAAAGAAGCTATTAAAGTTTCCTCTACTCAGTTTAAATGTGGCACAACACACATTCCCGGCCAACTTTTCAGACTAAACATCTTAGTAAATTCTTCCTGACAATAGTTAGTGACAAGCATGTCAAAAACAACAAACTCAGTCACATACAAGGCTTATCAATAATTTAGTCTTTTCCCCCCACGAGAGACTATGTGTTTTGCAATAATGAAATATATGATTTTAAAAATAAATAATAGGCTGTTGTCAGGCCGATTGTAGCTAGAAGTTATGAATTTGATTGATTGATTGAACATTTGACTTCATTCTCTCTAGCAAGATCAAAGCGAAACTCTTCCATTTGCCCAAGGCCACTTGCAATTTATTTAGAGATTGTGTTCATATCCCAGCAGGTAGCAATATTGGACTGAGGTACACAGAAAATCAGCTCTTTGAGGTTTTTTCTGAGTCCAAGGGATGCAACAAATGAGATTTTTTTAGTTCATTAAATCATTAACCACTTAATCACTAAAAACCACAACATTAGTTGCATTTTCCCTTAGATAGGTGTAACAAGGAAGCAGTCATAGTGTTGAAAACCTCCGTTTTAACATTGATGCCTTTGTCAAATATGACAAGCCTGTATTTTTTATTTGTATGGCTATTTGCCCCCTCCCCCCTTTTTGGTTTAATTAGCATAGCAGGAGGCAATGACACCCAAAAGCGACAGGCATATGAATTGTGATGAGAAATCTTTCTAAGAGCGACACGGAAAAGAGACATACATGTGCATAAACGCACACAGAAGATGTTTGCACAGCAAATATTGCTAATACCTTAGTGTAAAAGAGCCCCAAACAAGTCAGCCCAGTCTGATGTGAAACCTTCAGTCACCATGAGACATAGCCGATATCAGCTGTTTTTTTCCCCTCTCCAGATAGCATTCACATGCTGACTACAGACATTTGCGAGGCTTCCTCGCCAAAAGAAGAATCATTCTTTAGCTGTCCGGTATTCGTCCTACATAAGATTTGGGGATTAGCAGCATTAAAAGAAACAAAACCCAAACCCAACCAAGAAGGGTCAGCGCAGGCAGCCGAGCGGCAGCTTGTTGGCAGCGGTGCACACGCATGCAAATCAGCAGCGGCTGCACGCGTGGGACCTCAGCAGGGGCTGCCAGCAACAAAGAGCCAGCAGCCCCAGAAAGCCTGGACAGACACAAAGATAAGGACGAACAAGTGAGTGAAGGAAGACTTCCAGGAGTCAGGTGGACCCACCTCAGAACAAGGGAGAGAGTTTGTAGGAACCATAGCAGATCCAACCTGGGCGATCACGAGTCAAGAAGAGGAGCACAACACTGCAAGTGTTCAGGATGCCTGGTTCAAGTCTGCAACAAATCGTGCCACTTGTGGCCTTAATGCCTTTTGCCAATAGACAAGACCTCTGTCTCCCATTCAAGTGGCAAAGACATCTCTTGATCTGATGGCAACTTGGATGAGGTCTAGAATCAAAGCACTGGTAAAGTACAACTTCAATAGGCTTTGTTTACACTAATGAGAGCATGTATTGGGAGCAGAGACCTATCTATCCAGGGGTCAATGAGCAGCGGTGTTAGGCTCTTCTCCAGAGGGCTTGGCACTATCTAGCCAGAGGGCAGGGGGTCCCCAAGGCAGCTGGCATCTTGCACTGTCTCTGCAACAGTGGTCATCTGATCCCTGAACCACGGCTAACAAAAACAGAAACCAGGATTTAGGGATGCACGTACTTTTTTTTTTTTTTTAAATAAAAGATCTATTTGTAAAAGTGATCTCACAGTGAGAGCCGGGAACACAACCAAGCAGTCCCAATCCTCCTGTTCCCCTTTCTCCTGCTCCTTAGGGAGAGCAAAGTTACCCCAGCTGTGGAGAACTACAATTAGACCAAGTAACCTGGTTGCAGATGGGCTACTCCAGACCAGGGGCAAATGCAGCATCAAGGTTTATCAGGGAAAAGTGTCAGCTATTACCTGCTCCTGCTGTCTGGAAAGAAGTGGAAGGAAAAGCTGAACAAACACAACAGTGTCAGAGGGGTTTCTCACATACGGTAGCTTTAATATAAGTATGGAACTAAAAGGAAAGAATAAAGAGTGAATGTTTTCTCAAAAAACAAGCTTCATTAAAGTTTCCCATAACAGACCAGTACCAGAAATGGACAAAGGTCCAGCTAAGTAACACTTCAAGACAGACATAGAAGATGTTTACCAAAGAATACACAGGCTCTACACAAAGTACAGCTCCTTACAGTGATCACCAGTCACTAGAGGGCATTTATGTCCATGAAGCTGTCAGACCCAATATTTTCACTGAAGGTATGATTAGTTAATGAGGCTTGACAGTTCCTAGAGTTCAGCTAAACAGCTGAACATAATCATGTGGAAGCAAACACATAAGCACAATTAGCAGAGTTCTTCGCAGACTTTCAGAAATGTTGACAGTGAGTTACAAGAACAAGCCTGGCTAGTTTTCTTTGTGGGGCAGCCTGAAGGGGAGAAAAACCAAAAGGCTTAAGGGGCCGAAGGCAGAATTAGTGAAGATACGACTCCCCTAGGATGACAGCATAAGAGCAGAGATTCAATCCACCTCCAAAAATGACCCGAAGGGACACCGAGACCCTGATTCAGAAACAGAAGCCTAATGTGAAGAATGGGAATAGTCATTTGGACCTCAATGGGTATGAAATGGTCGATTTGGGCACCTCATCAGGTAGGACATTCATCAGGAGCTTACATGCATGTTCCATGGTGCCATGACTTGGATGTAAGTGCTTCTTGTATGAATCAGATTTTATTTAATAACAAACTAGAAGGACAAAGCTGCAGACAAGCCCAATAAAAACTGAAGAACTGCCTTGAATAATATGAAAGAGGCAGGACAGCAGCATGCCAAAGCTATTACTTTTTAAAAATTGTATTTCCATTCCATCCAATCTGCAAGACTAACTTTTTTTTTTCATAAATGCTAATGCCCAGGTGATTAAGAGAAGAAAATGAATCAAACTAGACCACTGACGCCCTCTGGGACATACAAAGAAACTAGATATGTTTAGAATAATTGATGGAAAGCTAGATAACAACATTGTTTTTCCATCAAAAACCTTTTCTCTAAACACTGCCTTCCCACCATTAAGATAAACCATGGTTCGATTCTAAAGTCTTTGCTGATTTCAGTGACAGATTGCAAAAAGGTGTGAAAACCAGGCTGATCTTCTATGCCAACACAGATGGTGAAATGACTCTTGTAAGTCAGAGTCTAAGTCCCAGAACTGCAGGGATTAATTCAGAAAGTGAGCCTTAAGGTAGTGGGCAGAGCAGATGCTATCCTTTAAAGAGAGAAAAACTGTTAATTTAGCCTCACAGAAAGTGTGATTGAGCACAGCTCTATAGAAAACTAGCATTTTTTTGCCATTGGTGCTGGAAATAAAATTGCTTATGTTAACAAAAACATTAAACAAAATGTTCTGAATACACCAATAGCCTTGAATCAATATTTTAAATTAGCTCTCACTTTTCTCAAACTTGCACATCCATTATTTGTTCAGCCATGAATAAATATTCTGAGTAGGGAGAAAGAAATCAACCACTGAATCATGGAGCAAATCTGAGCAAAAGCCCTGTATTCTTCAAAGTCACCTCCTAACTCATGAACAAAATAATTAAGGTCTTGCTAATGACAAAGGATTAGCATCGTTGCAGTCCTGCTAGTCTAAGAGCACAAGCAAGACAGTAGCAGTAAGGAAGTTACCTTATATTAAGCCAAATGGTTTTCCCTTTCCTTGTAGACCTTGCTTGCACACTTAAACAGTGATGGCTACAGCATGGAAGGTAGAGGTCACCATTTGAAAGGGTGACTACCAAATGTTAGATAGATTAACAGCAACATCTGCTTTCTAGTGGGTTTACTAAAAAGTTACTCCCACAAACTGTGCCTCACTAATAACACAATGTCGTCTTCCCCAGCTGGCTAGTTTTGCCCCCTTTCATCCCAGCTTTCTGCTCACACATCCCATCGCCAAGGCAAAGGAAAGGAAGTTTGGGGTTCTGGATTCTCTGCCTGGCTCTGAAGCTAAAAATGCAAAANAAAAAGAGAAGGTTTTACTGTCATCTAAGAACAGCTGAAAGTACACAAAGTCTGTTCAGCATTCGATGTCCGAGAAGGTGCATGCGAGTGTAAAACAAAACTGAAATCAATGGGACACAATTTCAATCCAGAAAATAAATTATAGGCTTAAGGCCTGATGAAAGTTCCTGGGTAAAAAGATAATTCAAAGTTTTTTAACTGAGAAAAAAGAAAGAAAAGTCATACTGCACATCAGTGTGGCGGAAGAAAGTTCTTGTTATCTACATTGGCAGGGAAATGGTAATTAATGAAAATCACTCACATTCTCTGTCTACTGCCAGCAGTGGTTGACAAGCTAAAATTGGCACATAGTGATAGGCCAAAAAATGCTGCATATATTGGCAGCTCTTACTTTTCCTCCTGGTATCCCCCAGCTGCTGAATTTATTTTTAGTTTTAGAGATTTTGGATTTCTCCACCAGTGTCTTGTTGTTGCTTCGGTACTACAGCATGGTGGGGTCCTAGTGTAAGTTCCCAGGCATTTAAAAAAAAAAAAGAATAAATAGAATTAGTTGTATGTGTAGTGGGAGGGCTAATTCAGAGTAGCTATTCATTGTTTACCCAGTGACAACAGCTGGACTTACTTAAGCAGTCATCTTAAGTCACAGTGAGACAACTTGGAGCTAGCTCCACAAAGAAAATTGAGTCTTGGAAATGCAACTTCTAAATTCTTAACCATCTAATGAAGGTGGTATTCCAGAGTTAAGCCTGCAGGGAACACTACCCACCTGAGAGCATGAACCACAAAAGTCAGGGCTGTGATTGTGAGCCAGTGGCAAGTGCCGAGGAAAGGTATAGGAACCCTGTGTAAAACCAACACGGGGCAACGAGTACTTCAGAAGAGTACTTCACCTGTGTAACTACTGAAGCAGGAGCTTCTCATCAGGCTTGCTTACTGTTTCTATCTGCACACCCAGTATCTTTCTTATTTCTCATCCTACATATCTGTATAGTTTGCTTCCCAAGTCACACAGCTGCTGGTGGCTCTCCTCCTAGGAGCATCTCCTGAAGTGACAGTACGAAACTTCATTAGTTGGTTCAAATCAGAGCCACAAATATAGAAGGAAGCCTATGTGTGTGTAACAGAGCCAAATTTCCCCCTTAACATCCGTAAAATGCCCTGGAACATTCAGATAAAAGGCTTTACAGAAGTTGACAGAGTGATAATTAAAGCTGACTGCTCCTATTTCAGCCAAAGACATCCTGACCTTTAAGTTCAGGCATGGAAAAGCTGGTAGTCAAAGCATACCTAGATAGGTTCTGCGCTAACCGTGAAGCTACAGCAATGTATTAGAACAGCAGAGCCCGCAGTGGAATTCAAGGGTTTCTCCTTCCACCACATTGTGCAACGTAAAGCATGTGGGGCCGAAAACCCAGCCACTGTGCTTGTGCTGAAGCCCCGAAAGGTCAGCGACAAATCACCATGTAGGATACAGCTCCTGTCTCTCCACTTTTGTTTTGTTTTCCAGAGCATGCTGAAAAGGAATCAGTGAACCTACAAATGTGCTGATATGACCTCTTACATTGTTCCCTTGGGCTTAGACACCAGTGCTGCTATGAAGCAGCTCTGCGCTGGCACAGCATTGTGGCATTGACATGCAAATGAGCAAAGCCAACGGAATATCTTCCAGTCCTTATGAATGCCTGATTTTTGTTATTTTTTTATAGGTTGTATTTACTTTTTGATGCTTTCATAGTCCCCCAGAATAACTTAGATGTATTCCTACTTCGACTGCTACAATTTTTTTCCCCAGCAGACTTAGAGCCTTAGTGTGTGTTTGTTTATATATACATATAGATGTGTGTAAATTCATCTTACTTTAGGAACAGGAATATTTTAAGCATTTCAACCACAAAAAAAAGCATATGATGATTCTTTGAAATTCCTCAGTGTAAAACAACTGCAGCTGCCTTGCTTTAAAATAGTCAGAAAATCTGAGACCTAACACCCAGCAATGATTATGCAGCTCCCATGAACTGACAGTCTGTGCACCATTCAGGAGGAAAAAAAAAAAAAAAATCCCCCCTACTCTTTTGGCTCATTAGGGACGAACCAAAAACTCAACAAGTAAAACCTTGACTGAAACTTTTACTACAAAATTGTTCTAGAAATGCACTTTTTGCATACTTTAATTGTCTGGGTTTAGATCCCCCAGAGTCAAAAAGAACTCCCCGACCCCTTCTAGCAGACATCTAAAAGAAAAACACTGAAAACTTCGGTGGGCTTAACTGACAATGAAGATACAGAGCAGGGTTTACCCAGTCTTCCAAGTACTCAAATCCAGAGTTCTGGCTGATGTCCAAGGAGACACTGAAGTTCAGGGTACAGTTTACCCTGGAGATGCACAGTAGACAACTGCATCTTTTGCATACAGGCTACAGGAGAATCACGAAAATATTCATCTAGTATGGTTAGGTCAAAAAACTTGAGCATGT
>VZSZ01000698.1:931921-946443 GCA_013398815.1 Ibidorhyncha struthersii
CCCCCGCTATATTAGACACCAGGGGACATCAGTAACAAAGAAAGCAATAGCAAGGCTCTTCTGCTGAAACAGCTCGCTCATTTTCAGATGCCATAGAGATGTAGGTTGCTTTAAGACGTGCCGAAGGCTGTTGGGTGCCGTTTCAAAAAGAAATGACATTTTTACCCTCCCAGATGCTTCCTGAGTGCCGTTTCTACCTTCTTCCACCTATTCCTCCCCAAATGGTAACATTTTTACACTTGTTTCAACTATCAAAAGTGAAACCTGACAAACATTGTAATGAACGGGTTTCTCATGTGATCTATCAATTTGTGCAAAGCTAAGGAAGCATTTTTAGAATTTGGCCACCAAAAAGACCTTGTGACGAAGACATGTATTTTAAGGCTTCTCTGTGTGCGCTTGTTTTTTAAATGTCTATAGCAATAGATATTAAAAGACTCAGAATAGCTGAAAATTCTACCATTGCTTAATAACAGCATTTATTTTAAAATCCTTGGCTATATATAGGATCTTGAAGTTCACATCCAGAGGGACGGTTTGTTTTGTTTGAACCACAAAACTGTGGTGCAGTGGCCCAGACAGTCCCGATTTTATTTAGCTTAGGAAAAACCAGGAGACAATGTGTTTTCATCTCCAAACATCTTCAATAAACCCATGGTTTATTTCTAATACCAGACCTCTGTGAATCTCATCCCCAGGCCCAGTATTGCCATTGATTACCCTGAGGTTTTCAACAAGCCCATGATTCCTCCAGAGGATGAGAACAGACAAAAATAAGGTGGGTGGGGTAAAGCGGAAGGGGATGTTTCAATTCAGAGGATGCTCTGCTAGGCACAAATTGGCTTGAAAGAACAGGAACATAAACAACACATCACCCTTGGCAATGAGCAAGTTAGCAAACAAAAATACCCCAGGACTTTTTGTAATGGTGCCTGATAAATATCAGAACAGCCCCAGATTTCATTTCAGTGTTAGAACTGAATTTGGATCTGAAAACAAAGGATAAACATATTTCTTGTGACATTTAATGTTGTCTGATGACATGCAATTTCATTGCTTTTTCTTTATGATGTAATTTTTGTAAGTGATACCAGTTGTCATCAAACGTCATAAAAGCCAGACTTGCCTCAAGTCATCAATATTTATTGTTCTCTTACAACAGAGCCTGTTTTGAGTTTGGTGCGCATGGCTTTAATTGTTTAATGGAAGAGTTAAGCCCAGCCTTTCCTAGTATAAAGTATCAGTCTGAGATGGATCTGTTGACATGATGCAATTGAGATATTCTGGCAGCTGGTGCAGCAAATGTCCTTTAAGTGGAAAAAAAAGGGGGAAGAGATGGGGATCTGCCTGGATGAGGGGATTAGTAACAGTATACTGAGCCTTTTGCCTCTGGGTCAGTCATTCAAATCCTCCCTGGGTCATGAATGCCCACCAGCCCCCTGCCATCGCAGAGCCATTGGGCCCCCACAGGCCAGGCCGGCAGGTGTCCCCAGCATTACACATGACATGAATTCACACCATGGTTCACGGGTGAAGCCAGGAGAGACCAGTGGAAACAAACCTGCCCTGGAAGGGGTGGGGGTGTTGAGAGCTGAGACCAACCTGAGCAACTGCTACGCCTACAATGGTCAGGGAGACACATCCAGCAGCTCCTGGAAAGAGCAGACCCTCGAAGGAGACCCCTGCTCCTTCAGCCTCTACTTTGGGCCTTAAATCCTGTATGTGATGGGATCCCAGGGAACAAACCCAACAAAACCAGCTCAAAACAAACCCCACACCCTCTCCTCACTGCTGCTTGTTCTTCCACCGCTGTCCAAGCCCTACATATTAGAGGAAATCATGCCCCATCCCTCAGAGACACTGCAAAGGATGCTGACCTGGAGCGACATCTCATCCCACAGACAGCCATAGCACCACCTTCCCACAGACCTGCCCTGTCAGTTTAGAAATCTCCTGAAAGGAGAGAATAAGTCTCTGTGCCCCTCTCCTTTGTCAAAGAGAAGCAGCTTAGATTCACGGACCTTTCAGGGCTGACTGGAAGAAAAACTTTTGGCTATGCGCAGTCACTAAAACACAAAAATGAACAGCAAAAGCCCATTTAAAAGAGATGGGGACTAGAGCAGAAGTTTGACAAGGAGAGGGATGCAGCAGAGAGAGCAAAGATGACATTTTTGGAAGAAGTTCTCTGAGCTTGACTGTCTCTGGAGAGCTGCATAAAGTTCACTGGAGCAGCTGAAAGCATGGAATAAAATTCACCTGACTTGTCGAGAACACTGTTCACAAAACCTTGCTAATTTGGCTCTTAAAGCACACAGACTAACTCACATATGCACAGGCTCTGACGGAGACACTTCTGCTCGTTTGCCACATCTAGTTTAGCTGGGTGGGTTTTATTTATTTATTTATTGCCCACACAGCTGGTAGAGGGAGCCTGTAGCAGCTTCAGCTCACATTTGTCTTTGTGAATATTTTATGTTACCACCCAGGATATCAGTACTAGATCACCAAACCACAGTGCGGCACAGGTGCTGTACAACTCCGATGTGCCTAGGATTGTGCAGCCTAAAAAAAAAAAAAAAAAGAAGAAAATTTGAAGTTTCAAGACTTTTCTTACAGTTTTAATCGACTCTCCAAATCTCCTCACACATGGCATGAGGCAGACTGGATTTTGCTTACAGGCCTGCAACATAGGGAGCTTTGGTCAGGATCTATTAAAACTTGTTTTCATCACATACTCGGCTTCCTTTTGTAGCACTCTGAGACTGCGTGGGTTTTATTTATTTGTTATTTTGCATTTATCCACCCTGGGTCCTTCATGCACATTCGTTAAGGAGATCTCACAGCTTGTCTGTGAAGTGTGTCACTACTTCTGCTCATTGCATTACACATACAGGTAAACCAAGCCAAGCAACAGCTTTGGGTGTTTGGGAAGACTTCTGGCAGCCATGCAGAGTGCCTCCAAGGGGGACACTGGGACGTGGTGAGGAGTCCAGCCCTTTAGAGGAGGCTTTTGGGAGAACAGAGAGGCTGTGACAGTCACACAGGTGCCACCTTCCCAGCTGTGCTCAGAGTGCTACTGTGCCAGTGGGAACTAACTGAGCCACTGTGTTTCTTATTGTTGGCTCTCCACCCGTTTCTGCAGCTGTAAACCCCATAAGGGGTGCAATGGAGCAGGTCTGTGTTGAGCTGAAGTGGGGACCACAGAGAGGAACCCCTGCCAACTACCAGCCACTAGGAAGGACGCAGGGCTGAGCCAGAATGTCAGTGTGCTAAGCGGGTGCAGGATAGACAGCACTCAACTCGGATGTAATCAGCCTGCTGACTTCTGCTGGTGTAGATGCATGCAGACCAGTTAGTTTCATCATCATAGGGCTGCTCTGTGCAAGGTGAGGGAAGTCCAGATGCCTAGAGAACGGCAATGGTATTGCCAGGCTGATTACTGAAAAGCATCAGAGATGACTGCATGGGTCTACACTTGCATTGATACCTCCTGGGGTTTTGGTAGGCAGCAATACAGTCTCAAAAGGCTACCAGCTCAGGGCAGAGTGCTCCATGGCCACTCTACTGTAAAGCCCTAGCAAGGTTTTACCTGCCTAGTAGGAATGACAGAACAACCAAGTCCAACAGAAGAAAATCATACTCTTCATTAGATCATGTGCCAGTATCTAGTCTGGGGAACTCCCCTTCCTTACCCAGTTAGGGCCAAGATGTCAGCTCAGGATCCAAGACCACCAGCTCAGGATACAGCCTAGCATGCTTTCAGAAAAGTCTGCACCAGCAAGTCCTAAATCCCCAACCACTGAACCCAAGCCTCCTCACCCTCAGAAGTGATGCATCCTGAAGCCTTTCTCCAGCAGCAACTCAGCTTCCCACCAGGCTCTCCTACATGCCTCCTCTGAAGCTATGTCTCATCCTATATGAGCAGCACCTGCCTGAGGGTGGGACCCATCCCAGGTGGGGTCTATATGAGCCCACTGGCTGATGGTGCATGAGGAGATAACCCTGGGGAATCAGCTGCAGTTGCTCCTTTCCCTCTTCTATGCATCAGGGTGGTCTTTGATAATTTTAGAATCATAGAATGGTTAGAGTTGGAAGGGACCTTAAAGACCACCTATTTCCAACCCCCCTGCCATGGGCAGAGACACCTCCCACCAGACCAGGTTGCTCAAAGCCCCATCCAGCCTGACCTTGAACACCCCCAGGGATAGGGCATCCACAACTTCCCTGGGCAGCCTGTTCCAGTGCCTCACCACCCTCAGAGCGAAAATTTTCTTCCCAAAATCTAATCTAAATCTCCCCTTTTCCAGTTTGAAGCCATTACCCCTCGTTCCTATCACCACATGCCTTTGTAAAAAGCAGCTTTCTTGTAGGTGCCCTTCAGATACTGGAAAGGTGCTATGAGGTCTCCCTGGAGTCTTCTCTTCTCCAGGCTGAACAACCCCAACTCTTAGCCTGTCTTCGTAGGAGAAATCATTTTGATTTCTTTCATACCATGTATGTTATACTGCTTGGGAAAAATCTTCTCTATCTCCATTCTTGTCTCAACTCTGCAATAAGGGTATGCCTCTCAGTAATTTGGAGGCAGATGAGAACTGATTGCAGAGTGATACTACTACTTCTGTTGGGACACCAAGCTAACGTATAGCTTCTGCTTAGCTTGGAGCCTGGGTGCAGTATGCTTGCATCTGCTTTCAAAAACCATACGGCAGCTCTTCCATCTACTCTCATTTTCAAGTTTTGATCAAGAAGCCAGCGTTCTTCTCACTAGGAAGTCCTGCTGCAGAAAGTAAGGCAAAAAATACATATTTATGTTCCTGACACTTCAGATCTGCACATTTTTACCAGAAAAAGACTGACTAAACATGACCTTTGCTAGATCACCTAGTCTAGAAGACAGTGTAGCAATACCATTTTTTTGAATACTAGAAACCCTAAATACAGTTCCCCAGAGGAATGACACTTTTCTTACAAATTATTTTGAATTTTGGCTAAAATGTTTCAATTGTCCATTTCATTGCCAAACAGAAGTTCTAGTAGCCTAGAGGGAGAGAAAAATGACCCCTTTCTGGTGCATGGAATTTTTCATTTAATGCTCAAACTCCAGGCTTCTTTCTGTTGTCTGTCTGTGCAGCTCTGCCACCTTGGAGAATGCTCTTTCCAGGATACTGGAGGGCAGTCACAGTGGAGAAATGACTTAGGAAATAACATGGGAGAGATGAGATGAAGAGTCGGAAGCATGCGGGCTGGCCTTGAATGTAAGTTTGAATAAAATCATGAATTAAAGGATGATGTGAGTACTGGCCACTCTTTAATGCGGTGTATTTGTCTGTCCTAATGCCACCATTCAGTCTGGTTCCAATTCAGTATTTTTAATGATGGAAGGTCATTATGCAGATTTCTGGTAGCTGCTGAAGCATCAGCCAGTAGAGACAATATCTCATTTCTTATCAAGATCTGTGTGTACTAACCATCTGCATAGAATAGCATGTTGAGTTTTGGGTGACTGTTACATGATGTAAGGACTTCCTGATTTGGTCTATGGAGATTAATAATATAGGGACTGGGAAGCTGTGGAGCACAAAGGGAAGAAAACTACATTGACTGCTTCTACTTGCCAATGGAAATCAAGGTTTTACAGCTTGTTAAGAAATTGTGGCAGTGGAGGCAATGTAAGCAGATGTTACATGTGTACCCTGCACCCTCACAGGTGCGCTCAGGCATTTGGAATGAGGGTGTATGGCAAATCTTTTCTTTGAAAAACAAGAGAAGAAAACTCATACTTACACAAACATATTCAACAGAATACCCTCTTACAGGTGTTTTCAAATAGGATTTTCATCTCTTTAAGCAACATTAGCTGTCACCTGTGTGCAAGGAGACAGGCTACAATGTCCATGGGGAGATGATGCAACACCTTGGGATGATAATTGGCCTTTACAAGAGCCTTTGCTTAAAAAATGTATTTATCCAAAGTTAATATTCCTTGCTTAAGAGAGCCTGGGTATGACCAAAGACAGCGGTGTTTAACAGGCTAACAAGCGGTTTAAACATACTTGTGACGAGTACAATGTGGCCAGCCAGCATGGAGAAGGCAGGGTCACGCAGTGTGTTAAGAAGCAAACGGTCCGTTCTTCTGCTCCACGCTTGCAGTCTAGGGCTGAGCTGGGGCTCATTTAGCTCCTGATCCAGCACTGCTTTTGAAACTGGGCCCCGTGGGCTAATTCCCAGCTGAGCACTGTAAAGTTTAGTTTGTATTGGCAGACGCTGGCTCCAAAAGGTAAACTGTGTGCTCTGCCTGCTTTAATAAAACAGACCTGTCCGTATGCACGTAACCCTCTCAGCTTCTTCAGATCCTTTCAGTTCCTTGGATGACACTGGCCGCATGCCAGACCTCCACTGCCCAAGGAGCCTGTGGCTAAACCCACAGGAGAGGCTAGAGCACCTCACAGTGTTGATAAAGCCAGTTCTGCTGAAACATCCAGAATTTGGTCTTTATCCAAAACATCACCAAGCTGGGCCAAAAATACTATTAGCTATTTCCATCCTTATCCCTAATGTGCACACAATGAAAATAAGCGAAACATGATGTTAAAAAAAGTTTTTTTTCAACCATAAGGAAGGATTTACTCTGGACAGGGCTCATTCTTGTTGTCATATCCATCTCCTGTTTTGAGGATTTGATCCTGCAGAGCCCCTGGCTCATGCTCATCACCACCTTTGGCTGTCAAGTTTTACTTATCTAATGAAATTTAAAAAACCCCAACAATATTTCCTTAATCTTAAAGCCATTGCTAACACACAGTTTGACATTCCCTTTGGAAAAGTGTGGTCCTGGAAGGGCACCAGATATGAGCTTGGGAGCCTGCAGCTCTGGCCCAGTGGGCCACAGCCACGGTGTTTTGTTTCTCTGCCAGGGAAGGGGAGAACGTAGCGCCGTCACAGGCAGCATTTCCCAGGCAGCCACGCAGGGTGGTTAGAGCTTTTGCAGTCTTGCGTTCGTGACTGCCACTGTGACCCAGAGCAGCTGCCCCTTCAGCAGTGGAACCACCTATTCAGGTGCACAAATGTATATTTCCAAGTGCGTGGCAGAGATGAGTCCGTGTGTGCTCCTCAATACGAAATGCAAACACAATTCCAGCTGAAATAAAAATGAGGAGGAGAAAAAACAAAAGGACAGCAATGCATACAGCTGAAGATGAGAAGGACAAATCAAGAAAAGTCAATGATACCAGTGTTGAACGGGGTGATGTTTCCAGGCATTTCAAGTCAGCTGGTGTGTGTGGAAGAGAGTGTGTCCTGTCAAAAGGGATGCAGGACAGAGTTTATAAGGCGAATCCCAGGAGCACAAGGTTTACCACTAATCATTAATAATCTCCTTTGTTCCTCCACACAAAGGTGTGGGGCATTCCAGCTAAATACACTTTACGGCAATATCCACCTTCAATAAACAATACACAACGTAGTGTAGTGTTCCTGTAAACTCCTTGACCAAAAAATTACTGTGGCTTCTTGTCAGTATTCCAAAGAGGGGGGACAAAGGGCTTCCATGAAGAGAAGTAGGAGACGCTGTCCTTCATGCAAATACTTGTTTATTCTGCTTCATTTCCCTCCTCCTGTTTTCCAACAATAAGACAGTTTTAGATGGCCAGGAAAGAAGTGGTTTGGGAATGGAGGTGCTACATTTTGTTGTGGTTTTGGGGTTGGTTTTTTTTTAAGAAATGTCTATGTAATTTTACAATTAGCCTACAGCAAAAATTAGCCCTTCATGTAGATTCACACAAAAAATGGACTGGTTTTGCTGGGAATGTAGTAAACGTTTCTAAAACAGATGTAGCCTGAGGTAAAGCTATTCTTATACTTGTGTTTAGAAAGCAAGGGATAAAAAAAATATGAAATGAATCATTCCTGAGTGGATTAAAACTGTAAATGCCTGTTAAAAACACAATCTCTGATCATGTGGGCAGATGGTGCATCCTACTATATAACATTGTTACCTGGCAAAATGAAGGGCAATTTAATTGACAGACATTTTCAAATCCACAGTAATACACCTTACAATGAGTGAGTCAGAGCTGATGCTGTAGCCCTTATTCTTGGGAGTAATCTTTACTCACCAGAGTAGTCTACTGGTTTCACCTTTTACCAGCTTTAAACTGGGGGGAAAATAAAGAATATCCATGGATAAGTTTTTATCTTTGTTAAGATGACACATTCTCTTCACCCATTCAAGAAATATCGTCCTCTCTTATCACCCTCTCAAGGTCTTCAAGTACCTACATGGGGAAGAGATTTCTGATGGAAGAAGGGTCTTTAATCTAGCAGAAAAAGGCATAATGAGATCCAGTGATTGAAAGCTGAAGTTAGACAAATTCAAACTATCTTATCTAGGAGCTTGGTAGATTCCCCATCACTTTTGAAGTCTTTAAGAAGATATCCAGTCTTGATGTAAAAGATATGCTCTAGATCAAACAGAAGTTATGGGTTTGATGCGAAAATTATTGGGTGAGGTTCTGCAGTCTGTGTTATGCAGGAGGTCAGGCAAGGGAATCATAATAGTCCCTTCTGGCTTTAAAATCTGTGAAGCCCAAACACGACTTCAATAAGGAAAAAGCAAGCCACCCTGACGACCTCTTCTGCCCACAGAACTTTAATTTTGGAAACAGAGGCTGGTTAAAGCAGTTCATCAGCCTTACCTGGACTCTGCTTAGCAGAGTATTCGTAGCACCTCAGGTTCTTTCAAAGGAAGAAATTTGAAAACAGTCTAGTTTCTCTTTAATAAAAGTAGTTCGAAAATGCTGACTGGTTTCTCACCCAGCATACAGCTATTTCTTTTCAAAGTATAACAACTTTTTATTTTAAATTTTCATGGCAAGTCTTTTACGTTGTTTCTTATAATTTTTGGCATCTATTTATTTGATGCTTCTTACGACTTATTCCTGCAAATGAAGAGAATTGAAATAATTAGGCAAGATTCCTATTTTCAATGACATTTATATAGCTGCTAAGTGGGGAATATTCTCTTATAATCATATTATTTTTATTGCATTTCTACTACATAGTTAAGAAACAGCTTTCAAATTAAGTCCCAATAATACCAGCTTTCACAGCTTTATCTTGAGTCTTGGATAATTTTCCTTAAATTGCCAGCTCCAGGAGTCATGTGAATATATGAAAATATTGACATTCATTTTCAAAAAAATAATCACTCGTGGTTGTCCGTAAAGTTTGAAAACATGATACTTGTTTCTCAAAAGACCTAAGCAAATAGCTAAGTAAATAAACACTTCAATTTCCTTTTTAATCTTATAATTTTAAAGCAAACCCCCCTGATTCTGGAGTTTAAACATTTGGGGTTGTCAATCTCCAGGTGTGTTGAGGATGAAATTCTCCCTTGTGGAAGAAAAAGCCAGCTGGGGGAGAAAGGGCCATGTTGGTTTGCATGGGAGTGGTGGGGCTTTAAAAATCCTTATTTTTGGTAAATAAACCCTCAAAATTTACGTGCCAACAAAGACCTGAACAGGAGATGAACACTTGGAGATGCTTATGGCCTGGCATGGGCGCAGGGACCTTCTGCGGCTTCTCCCAACAGCACCTTTCCCTTCTGTAATGGTTTGGAGGGCAGTCGTGATGAATATTTGGGTAGGGATGCAGTAACACACACACCAGCACTGCCCCTCTTCCCGCACTGCTGGCGGTAAATATTCGCTTCAGCAGCAGCCAGATGTTTCTTACCCCAGCGGTGTTAAAGAAGCTAAAACCAGTTTTCTGCTACACAGAGATGTTTTATTCATGTGGGGCTGCTGCCATGCTCCATTAAGCTTTTGGGCACGGAGTTTGTCATCTGCACAGCTCCTGGAGGTGCCCATGCCTGGGTACAGGGGGTGCCCAGAAAGCTCCAGCGCTGCTGGGAGCCATCGCCAGCTGGAGAGGGAGCTGCGGGGGACAGAAGAGGCTGGATGGGGTGGGAGAAGGTGGGACGGTGCTGGGGGGGGATGGCATCTTTCTGGCACGCGCAGCCGTTGGCGCAGGGAAGTGCGTGTGGGTGCTGGGGGACTGAAGGCAGCCATGGGTAGGGGGATCAGGCAACACATGTGCACTCCCCTCAGCCTGCCTGATTCCCCCGTCCCCTCGGCCCGACAAGCATCCCTGGCCAGCCATTTCATAGCCAAAGTGGGGTGAGCAAGCCAGTCTGACTTTGCGCTGGGACGGAAGAGGAGCATTCACATAGCTCCTGCTGAGCATGAGCCTTGAAGAAATCTGACCTTCACCTTTCCTCTGTTTGCCTGAGATTTGCTATCATTCATGCCCACCTCGTGAGGACAAGAGCTTGCTTTTTCCCAGAGGGATTTCTCTGCTCGGACACTATCTCAAGCCTTAGAATGTCATACCTTCCTTTGAAGAGAACAGTATGGATCGGCAGCAAGGTGGGCAGAAGCTCAGCGCTCAAATGCACGTAAATGACCATGTGGACCTGCTCACAGTGGCAGCAGCAGGGTCCACAAAGGGGCTGTGGTGCAGAAGGCATGTGAAAAATGGCAATAATATGTAAAAGCCTCTTTAAAATCTCCAGTCCTTAAAGAGGCATGGACACCCTGCAGGCTCTCCAGCTCTTTTCTGTTGTCATCTCACTCCAAACTGTCACAAGATGTCAGTGTTTTCAGATACTCCTGTTATGGCTGAGCAAACAACCTCTCTGCACTGTCTGGCTGATTTGCAATGGCATAAAATTCATCCATAAAATTCATCCATAAGGTTCACAGCAGAGTGGCGATACCACAGAGAAACTCGGCGTAGGGACCACATCTGAGTTTCAGCCTCCGGCAGCGGGATCAAGGCACGGTCACTGTTTCCCCTTGGCCCTGGCGTAGCTCTAAGGCACCCGGCACTTGAGCTGAGGCAGGTGATGCTTATTTGGAGCTTGGTGTCAGCATGAAAGTCCTCAGAGCATAAATACAGCTGGGTGAACCAAGAGGAGGAGATGCGGCAAAGCAGCAGACAACTTTGTCTTTCCGTGTGTGGTTTTTCCCGTGTGTGGTTTGCCATGTGCTACAGGATTGCCTTTTTGGGGGGATCCTAGGGACTCAGAGAGAGGCCATGCTCTTGTCGCAGCCTCCCCATGCTGGCAGTGTGACAGACAGAGGGACACTGCTCTGGCACCTGCCTTACTCCTATCAGGCATGATGCAATGAGCAGAAATGATGCAGGTGGGAAAGGAAGCAGCTGAGACAGTTAACGTGATATTATCCAGCAAGATGGTGCTTGGACAGGTCTTAGGGCTAATGCATTAGGGTCAATGTAACTCTGATTTTGAAGCAGATCTTGCTTTTTTTTTTTCTTTTTTTCCCTTGAAAAATCCTTTTGGAGTGATCTGGGATGAGGAGTTTCTTTTAATTTGTAAATTCATTAATCCCAGGTTTCCTTGCACTTTTACACATTTACCTTTACAGAGCTATCTTCAAGGTCCCTATAAAACCAATGCATGGGTTATAAAATCAATATGGGATGCTACTTTGGAAGCTTTGAATTACCCTTTTAGGGAGTCACTCATTGCCATAATCTAAATAATAATAATAATAATAATAAACCTACTAGGCAACCGATAGACTCCCTAGTTGGATGGTACTAATGTCCCCTTGTCCCACCAGAGCTTCCTGGCAGTATTCAGTGACCCCTCCAATGGGGACAGATAGTGTTGTATAAGATTTTTTTCCCACCTTCTTTATGGGAGAGTTGTCCTTCTCAAGGCCCAAAGTTGTTTTTTTTTAACAGAGACCTTTGTGGAGTCTCCCTGTGAAGCCAGGAAAATTACCATGGTTTCAGATGGAGACGCATTACTGGGGGAAAAAAATGGTCCTATTGTATAGAAAACTCCTAGAAAAAATAAATAGGTTATAGTAATGTTTGGAGCTCAAACAAATCCATCGGATTTGAGCCTTTCGTGTTAATGCCAAGGTATTTATTTCACAGAGATGCTCTAGGTTGGATGTTTCTATATGAGAGGACAGCCGATTTATGGTGTGATTGTTTGCCACCGAGCCATCCTGCTGCCTCGCAAGCCGCACCCTTTGCTGCCTTCTTGAGGTTTGGATTTGATTTCCCTCGAGAAAGAAGCTTGTGTTCATATTCCCCATCCACCTGTGTTGCCTCAGTACAGCATTGTATGTTTCCTGTGCTTTTTTTTCTCCCNGACCTGGGGAGACAGCGAAGAGGAGAGGCCGTTGCCTCTAAAGTTCAGAAATAAAAAAAAAGACTCGTTCTTTTGAGCTTGCTGTTCCCTGATGTGACACTGTGATCAGTATCAAATGCTTGGTGGCAAGGATTTTTGTCAAGCTTTCCCAGCTAAAATAGATTTAACCTACCAGTTGCTCTTTGTGGGTTTAACAATGTGTGTGACAATAAAGGGCTGCTGCCGCTGCATTGTTAATACATGAATAGTCCCAGTTCTCTGTATTTACTATTGTGCGCTGCAGATTTCCAGGAAGGAGTGCTTGGCTCTGGCTATTGATACGGGTCCTGTTTTGCAGAGGGAGCTGAATCAGCCCCTCGGTGATTAGTCAATGCAGAGGCGCAGTTAGGATTTAATTGAAATTAAGGAAAGCACCCGATTGCCTTTGAACTGCTTGCTGGGCTTTCTCGCCTGCTCAGAGATGGAGCGCCTGGGTTTCGCACTTTGCCGTCACTGCCTCTGCATGCAAGGAGTTCACCCTGAGGGCAGGAAACTCACAAAAAGCCAAAATCGAGGAAGAAACTTGCCACTAGATAGTGGTTTGTGGTCTGCTCTTGGCTGGCCAACAGTGCAAGGGAGACAGGGAGCTGATACGCTCTGGCCTCCTGGAAAAGCACAGTCGGATGGGTCTGAAGGAGAGGGGAGCTGTGAATGCCCCCGCAGAGGCTGCTGGTGATTCCTGTGCGTGTCGTTTATTCTCATTTTATGTCACACAACACTGCAAGCACCCAGCCAGGACTGAGCTGCCTGGCTCAGAGGAGGACGGTGAAGGCAGGACGGCTGGGCAGGGTGAAGCAGGGTGCTGGCAGCATCCCTGCAGGTCCAGCATGGGGGGGACTGACTCCTGCACCATGTTGGAGGTATGCCCCCATCGCTGGGCCCTGCTTCACTCACCCGAAATACCCTCGCAGCCTCCATGGGGCAAGGGGGACCGCCCATGAACCTTGGCTGGCCCCATGAAAGTGCCCCCAGGAGGAAATCTCAGCAATGCCTTTGCTCCACGGGGCCTAATGGAGCCCTCCTGGGCAGTGCCCTTGATGGGAGCTGAATTTGTCTCTCTCCTAGATGGCAAGAGCTCCCAGTGGCCTTGGGTGACCCAGAGCTGGCCACCCGGCCGGGAAAAGGAAGTGGAGGAAAAAAAGGGGAAAACCCCAAAGGGTGAAACACCCCTCCATCCTGGAAGCGGTCTTTGCTGATGTTTCTCTTAGTTTCATTTCCGTAACAATCAGCCACTTATTATTAAATCAGAGCTGCTGGGGAAATGGAGTTAAATTAAGGGAGATCAGAGGCAGGAACGGAAGCAACGTCTATATAAATATCTGCCTATATTATATAGAGTACTGTAGTTAATCAATCCTGAGAACAAAGAGCTTGGCTTGAACTAAGAAACAGCCCCAGCCAAGTGAAGGAGCCCTGCTGCGGTAAGCAAGCAAACAGCGCTATCGACAAGGAAAATGTTTCTAAAGGCCTCTCTCCCACTGAAGGAGTTGAAAAACAAGGGGTTTCAGCCCCTGGGGCAAGCGCCGGTCCCCCGGCTCTCTGGGCGAGCGCTCCTCTGAAGGTTAGCGAGCAGAGGAGCCAGATGAGGGGACAGCAGCTTCTCTTAACTGAGGCAAAAAACTTATTGATTATACGTTCAATAAAAGGTCAGAACTCCCTTTGAGGGTCACCACAGTTGCGGTAAAGCTCTTCCCAGCCCCAGCCCCTCTCCCTGTCTACTGAGCGTTTCGTGCCAGTCTCTCCAGGTGGACACCTGGGGTAAAAGTGAGCTGCAAATGAGCTAATCATCATTAATGTGTCGGTAGAACCTGCCAGCCTGACATCCCTCCTAATGGCTGACAAATGTCAGGGTGACTTGTATGCTTTTTTTGTTAATTGAATTGGTTAATTAGGTCCCAGAGGCCTGGCTGCTAATTATGAGCTGCAGTCGAATATGGGGTTTTTTTTTTAAAAAAAAAAAAAAACACAACAACAACAAAAAAAAACCCAACAAAATCCCCCATAAAATCCGATGCAAGGAAGTTAAAACAAAAGGGAGCAATGGGGGGAAAATAGCACCCCCCACTCACTCACTGCTCACAAAACCTCCTTTGTGTTCTTTACAATCTGTACAGTTACCTTCGCTTAATTTCTGACCTGCCACATGCTACTGCCTTCTTGATGTGTTTTTAAAAGGAGGGTTAGAGAAATTCCAAATCTGCCTTTTTTGACGGGAGCATCTGCTCAGTCAGAAACACAGTCATTAATTTTCTGCCAATTAGCAAAAAAAAAAAAAAAAAAAAAAGAAAATAAAAAA
>VZSZ01000698.1:950042-1056803 GCA_013398815.1 Ibidorhyncha struthersii
GTGCTCCATTCAGATGGCTGCAACTAAGTAAAAGAAAGCAGGGGCGGGAGCGGGTAGTAAATCCTCCATATATGAATATGATGAGCAGTTTAGGCAGCTCCCTCCCACTCCCGCTAAAAAAGTTTTAATCTTGGCCGCTCCATGAATATTGACTGGCTGCATATTGACATGCCACCTGCTGAGGCTGCTTCAGCTATTGATAACCAATGCCATCACGTCTAAAGTTCAAAAACCGACAGGCGGCTTTCATGTTTGTAAACAGTATTGATCTGCATAAATAAGCTTGCCATTAGACTGCCGGATTAAACAAGGACGAAGACAGAACATTTGTGAGATTAAATCCGGAAACAGTTAATTAAAAGCTGAGCGATAAACCCAAGCTGTAAACAGCAGCCAATTAATTCAAGCGTCTGTAGATCTATTAACAGCCCTTCCCCACGTTCCTGCCCGTGCCCCGCACCGGTCCCCTGTCCCCAACCCACCACCCATCCCCATCCCCAGCGTCCTGCTGAGCTTTACCTGCTGTCCTACGCCTGCCACCAAGCCCCGTGCTGTGCTACTCCCTCACCCCACTGCTGCAGAAGGGGCCCTGAAAAATCATTTTGAGATGTAGGGACACATCTTTTGTGAGGAGGGGGAGAGGGAAACCCTCTGCGCTCTTCTTGTGCACAGTGCGGTCCTGTTACAGTAGAAGACCTCATGTAGGTTCCTTGTGAGGAGCGATGGTGTGGATCTGGGAGAGGACCCAGGGATTCCTGTGATCTAAATATCTCTTCTGACACTGGCCCCCACTTTGTGCCCTCGGGGTCATCACTTTGGTGCTTCACTTCAGTTTTCCCAGATGCAAATGGAGAAGGCAAGGCCTTGGGATGTTTGGCCTCTTCAATTCCGCCATACTTTCCTGTGACAAACAAGCCATTTCATGAAATAGAAATGTTTCGGTTTTACATAAATTTTCATTTTTGAAACACTTCCCCCCCGCAATGATCTCAAAAATAAAAAAAAAATAATGAGCAAGGCTTGAAGGTTTTTGGGGTTTTACTCTTGCTTCTCTGTTTGCATCCCCTTCCTCCTGTCCTTCAATTTTTCTAATGACAATATGAAAAAGAGGAAAGAAGGAGAGAGTATAAGCTGCTTAAAGGAAGAAAGAAAAGTTTACTTAACTAAAAACAAACAAGCAAATTCAGAAAAATACATGCAAAAGTTATTTTAAATTATCCCTTGAAAAGATTCCCATATTTTCTAACCAGCTCTGTTTGCTACAAATCCTCAATCCATGCCTTATAGAATTACAGTTAAGGTGGCTGCATTACAGATGATTTAATGGTTATTTTATACTGCATGTGGAGAACTTGTAGGCTCTAGAAGGCAGTGCAGTGCAACTGAGTCTGTAACCGTGTGGGATTTATAGGGCTGCTGCCTTCACTACATTCAAGAAGGATGTGCAATCCCCTACCAACCCCACTTTCAAAAGTGGGAAACAGGGGCACAGAAATATTATGGAAAACTGGGAAACAAACTCAAACCTTCAAAACTTTGTCCAACACCATGAGCACTGAGCTATCGCTAGCCGGGGTTTCTCCAGCAAGCAGTGGGAACTGTCAGCAGATCTGCACCAGCCCCAGAGGCTATTTATTCTGCTTGGCTTTTTCTGTCCTGGTACTCCCTCCACTGTCTCATGCCGATTTTATTGCGAGGAACTGGATGCTGTATTTATAGATGGACAGACTGTATGGTTTCATCAGCATTTTCCTCCAGTGGCTGGCTGTGCTCCTATGAGTGGTCCCAGTGGATTAGAACTGACAACAGTGGACAAAAGAAACACCTGAACTTCCCCAAAGGTGGATTTATGATGGTACCAAAGCCAAGACTTCAGCCCAGATGAAGTGCCACGTATCACTAGAGGAATGTGGTGTTCTCTGCTAGGTAAATACCTCTATCTTAGATCCTCCATCCATTTTTCAGGTTTAATCTTAAGTTACAACAAGCTGCTCCCCTTGGGGTATTCCACTTATATAATTTTCTTTTTCGTGGGAAGAGTGCAAGGAAAATATCTGATGAACAGCACTGGAAATTAAATGTCTGTCACTCAGCTTCTTGCAGTAGTGTTCTGATACTATGTCCTCCACTCTGGACAAGATCTGACAACAGCAAGAAAATAGTAGGCAAAATATTTTTTTGTGCTGTCACTTTCTAGGGATGACAGTTGCTTATCAAGTATATAAGCAAATAACAC
Organism: Ibidorhyncha struthersii; assembly: GCA_013398815.1. Classification (NCBI taxonomy): domain Eukaryota; kingdom Metazoa; phylum Chordata; class Aves; order Charadriiformes; family Charadriidae; genus Ibidorhyncha; species Ibidorhyncha struthersii. The sequence goes on from VZSZ01000698.1 coordinate 952,279, forward strand.
GCAACAGGAAGAGTGCTTAAAAAGGTGGGCGAGAGTCCTCTGTTTGAAGCCCAGCATCAGGAATTAAGGTATTAAGAGATCAGTAGCTCTAAACTGGTGAACTGCAGACTTTAGGAGGCTGCAGACCACTCCTAAGAGGTTGATTTTTGTAATAAATTTAAGATTTTCCCTGCCTGCAGAGATCACCTCACTTTAGTAAGCAGTGCTTGTGCTGCCAGCATCTCACCAGGTTTGCTGAAACAGTGTCAACCAAAATCAAACCAAACCAAACCAAAGTAAAAATTCCTTTATTCTGGAAAGTTTAAAGGTGCTAACTGCTATAACCCAGTTTGCAGCCCAATGCCAGGCTGCTTCAGTGGTGCAGCTGAGGAGCTGTGAGCGGGAAGGAGAGCAATGGTGCCATGAAAAGAAACAGAGTGGTTGCAGTGGGGTAGCTGGAAATGCCTTCAACATTTTGAACATGGGTTTTGCTACCACTGCTAATTTGTGTGACTCCCCGCAGGGGTGCAAGGCTTGACAGTCAGCGAGAGCTCTGCCTGCACTGCCCCACGTGCAGGGGAGTGATGCTGGACCTGCTGCCGTGCACAGCTAAACCTCTGCCTGTCTGCAAGTACATTCACCACGCGTACTGGTAATGCTGGTGGACATTGTCATGAAGTACAGGACACTGGGACAATTATCAAAGCTAACAGAAAATAAACAGTAAAAACCACATGTGACTTCTAACTACTTGAGTTTATTTTTTTTCCTTCCCTATTTTCAAGAAAGTATCTGAAATCTTCATAAATCCCTCCATGCAGTGGCTCAGAGAGCCGGCGGTGGGAGTGGGCTGGTCGGTATAAAGGATGTTCCTGTCCTGCTTTCCAGCCCTGTTCCTCAGAAAGCAAAGCTCACCTTGAAGATCCCAGCTGGAAGTCAGAGGTTCAGCCACTGGTGACTCCTTCCTTCAGTCAGCCCCCCTGAAGGCTGTCCCCAGGCCATGTGGGGGTGTGAGTTATTTAGTTAATGAACAAAACCCCATGTGCTGGGAAATTAACTTTTACAAGTCTGCACATTGACAAATGCGGTACAAATTGCTGTTGTCAGCAGTGACCGGTTCCTCTTGACTGGCTCTGCCCAAAGCCTTCGGCTGGAGGGAGAAGGCAGCTCTGTTTGAGACCTAATAAACCTAAGCCAGTCACCCTGACTTGGGGACAACTTGGGAAATGCAAGTATAATACTGACTCATGAGATGGTTTTAAAACGACCTCTGAAAGCTCCCAAACCATTGACAAGACCTAGCATTGCCCTGGATGGTCAGAAGGACATTGTACTGGGCAGGAGGGGAAGGTGTAGGGCCTAAGCAAGGCACAGACCTTTCTCCCTCCTCATCCCATCCCCAGGTGCTGCAGGTCCGCATTAAGCAAAAACCTTGTTTCTTTGACACCTCTCCACTTCACTCAGGGTTGAAAGCCATGTCCCATTTGGCATCAAGAGTAATACAGGGCAGCCCAGCCTTTGAAGACCCTTCTACTTGGCCTCCCTCCAAGGTTTTATTACTATTTATTACATCGTTATGTTATTACTGGTATTTAATGCTATTATTTTTGCAGTACAGTCCTATGTCAGACCTCTGTCATGAACCAGGACCCTACAGTATTAAATGCTGTACAACTCCACGGGAAAAAGAAGGCCGCACTTGTCCCCAAAGCTAACAGCCTAAATATAATGTAGCGTTATGTTTTTTTCCCTTCATTCAGAGCCCTGTTTTTATCTTCGGCATGTAAATTCAGGTGCAACGACTGGATTTTTCTTATAAGAACTCCAGTACCACTGGTGACAGTCAGGAATGATTTCTCCAGGATTACCAGTCTGCTGACTGCAGTGCCTGGTGGAGCTCAGCCACGTTCACCCACAGCAGAGCAGGACCTCTGAAATCAATAGGTGTTTTTCCCTGGCTTAGGTCAGGCTCAGGATAAGAAGGTTCAGGGAAATTTCAGATGCCTGGTGCTGGGGGAGACAGCAGAGAGTTAAGGATGCTGCTGCTCCTCAAAGGCTGTGAGTAAATGAATTCTTCTCCAGCTGGAGACTCTTATAAATGGCCTTCAGTCCAAAGAACCAGATCTGTTTAAATTACAACAATGTATGTGTCACAGTATGTAAGAACCTGTTCAGATCATATGGAAATAACTATTCTTGGAACACCCAGGTCTCCTGACATCACTTCCTTCAGAAATAGATCCAATTACTTCCACTGAGAGACCGAAAAACGGGGCTGGGGGGGAGGTGGAGAGGAAAAGAAAAGCCCTGTCAGTGGAAGGTCAGAATACTCTGCAGGTGGAGACCTTATTTTTTATTTTTTTTTTTTCTTTTCAGAATTGTTTCAATTCTTCAGCGCAGAGGAAGGAAGGATGGTCTGGTGGATAAAGGTAGAGGCGCTGTTGACAGTTCAGTGAGTTGGCCCCCGCTCCAGCTCTGCTGCAGACATCCTGTGCAACCCTGAGCAAGTCATCACCTCCCGGTGCCCTTCCTCCTCCTCCTCTCCAAAATGGGGGTAACTACCACGTTTACGTGCCTTTCTGGGAAGGCCACATGGTTTAGGAGCGTCTCCCTCCCAAAGTTTGGAAAGGTCTTGCAGAGAAGGGAGGGAAAAAGCACCGGGATCCAAACTGGCAGCTGGCAAACGTTGGAGCTGCTGTGTGCCCGGCGAGGGGAGCAGAGCTGTCCCGCACCAGCCGAGGAGCTGGGCTCTTCCTTTCCACCCAGCATCCTGAGGTCCAGTCTGCACGGTGGGTGTTTGCAAGCAAACTTTGAGTTTGGTAATTGTGTTCAGCAAGGTAAAATGTGGATTAAGACAAAATAAGTACAGCAAAAACTATATGCCTGAGCAGCACTGGGGCACAAAACTTTCTGAACAAGACAGGATTCTGTGTACCTCTCCACAAAGTAAATACTACCACATGTGCATTAAAAGGCTCCTATTATTTACAGAGTGCTGACATGAAACCCCCTGAAAGAGTTAGTATTTTGTTAGGTAAACGTTTTTCCCTCTGAGCGTTTTCCTCTTCTCCCTCTCCCCTCCCCCCCCATCCAATAACTTACAGATGTTAGAACAATAAATTGAATGAATAGTTTCCCACACTGGAATGCCTGCATGCCGAAGAATGCAGAAATGATTTCTGGCCAGTTTCTGACACTGATCTACAACTACACTGCATATACTCTGTTGCTCTTGTATCAAGTCTTGAGCTGCTCCCTGCCAAGAATTAAGTGCTTGTTCCATAAACCTGGTGTAGATTATCACTTAGCTGTATAGATGTATCTAATAGAATTAAATAGTTTGGCTCCTGACCAGTAACAGATGTGCTACATATAATGCAATAATAATGAGACTGAAAGCACCATGTTATGCCAAGGGAACATTGTGAGATAGCTCACATTTCTTCTGCTGCCCAGTCAAAGCTCTGTGAAAAGTAAATCGAAAGTCCCATGTTTATATGAACAAAACAAGCTTTGGCTTTCCTTCTTTTTTCATTTTAATCTTACAATGGGTTTGTTATCCAGGCCATGCACAAAGGCGAGCGCGGGGTCAGCTTTCATTTCTATGGAGCAATGGATTTGCTTTACCATAGTTTTATTTTTCACTAAAGTTCTCCTGTAACTTAAATGGTTATAATGAAATAATGTTGAAGCAAGTCATAACTATCTGCTTGGGACATCTGAGCCCATGTAACTTGACCCACTGGGGACAGAATGAGTTGGGTAGGAGGAGGAAGAGCTCTGTGGTACACATAAGCTGATCTTTTATATTCAAAACTAAAACTAAAAAAAAAAAAGTCAGGACATAGTCCTGCGATGAACTATATATTTCCTACAAGGCACCCAAGTCCTCCTGATTTCTATTGAACTGGAGGTTCTCAGTTCTTCAGCAATGAGGTTCTTTATTTTCTCTGCAGAGAAGGGAGGAAACCCCTCGGAGATCCGGCGCCCGTGCTGAGTCTCGCCTGCAGACCGTAGCAGGGCCAGAGGCACAGCCACCTTCCCCACCACCACTGCCTCGCTTCGGGTCACCGCGGAGGCGCAAAGACGACCGGTGGCACTGGTGGCGGGGATGTGACCTGCCCACCAGCTGAAGTGAAGCTGCGTTATCCACCAGGGCTTTTGATCAGCGCCGCAGCTGCCCGGTGGCAGGGCTGTGGGGGAGAAACCACTCTGCCTGAAATTGGGACAGCCAGTGGGTGCAGGATATCTCTGGGAAGTGCAGAAAAGGCATCCAAACAAGCTATTACTCGATCTGGCTGTGCTGTTTCTGTTCTTCAAGTGTGGGCATGGTTAATGAGAAAGTTGTGAAGGGAAGCGAATTCCCTGAGTACCTGACTGTCTCAGCCTTTCTTGACCCATGTCGGTCTGGGTACAGACGGAGTACAGCACAGAGACTGCACTGCACGGGCAGTCCAGGTTACAGATGAATACCAGGGCTCCAAGATGTTATTGTTAGATCTATCAGCTGTCTTTGATGCCCTGAGGTATTGTTGAGTTGCTTTTGATCCTCAGCAAGAATAGATGGGACTGTGCTCTGCTCACTTTTCCCTTCGCTTTCAGAGAGATCTCAGAAGGTAATTTTGGATAACTGCCCTAATTTATTGACCTTCAGGGAATGCTGCCTGATGTTTCATCAGTGATGTACACAAAATCAGGGGGGGTGATTAATGAGTTGATACTTTTTTTGCAATTCACTTGGACGGACAGAGCTATTATTAGCATTGGACAAGTACCTCTGAATATATTCTGCGACCGTCCATTCAAATACAACATGGAAAGGCCAGGCTGTCATAGCGACATTCAGATAAAACCAGTCTCTCCAGCTCTAGTGGAAAGACCGCATAGGAGAGTGTTAAGAGGCCTGCTGCTGTAACAAAAAGGAGTTAGTCCTTTGGGAGAAGAAGTTGAGTTGTTGCTCGCTGATTGCTAGAGCTTGGATTCAAGACCTGGAGATGATCCACTCCAGTGGACAGATGTAACTCCTCGTTCTCTCTGCTCTCCCCTTTTTGAAAGAAAATGCTCTGGGTGACAGAAACATGACTGTGACCATTCTTTTAAGAAACGGTTATGGAAAATTCATGCAAAACTGGATCCCCGAAGTTATGACTGACAGCAACACTGGGGCCAGGGCCATGCGACCCCACCACATGCCTGATTAAAGTGAAACCGCCCTGCTTGAATTTCCAGGATCAAATGGCTGTAACGCATTGTACAGACCAAGAACTGATACACTGTGTTGAGAAACTTTGGACCAAGCAACAGACCCAGACTATGCTTGCAGACAGTTCTGAGGCACGAGAAGCAGCAGCAGCTAAATTTGGCAAATAAATTATTCACCCAGCTCTATTAAAAGCAAAAGAAAGGGATAGAAAATAGCCATCTGGGAAGCAAGGAAAAGCTCAAGACAATTATCCTCCTTACTGTACATCATCCTCGCCGTAATACTCAGGGAGAATGTGACAATTGATTAAAACTAATTGGAGGTTAAATTAAATGATAATTAGCATTAATCAATAGCAGTGTTGGCATGCCAGCGCATCCCTCCTTTAGGCAATTCACCTCCAATCCCCAACACACCAATAAGGCTGGTGATCTGCGAGCCCAGCGTGTGCTCCTGCCATCAGTAAAGAAGCAAGTCCCAGCAGCATTGACCTGGAGGGTTGGAGGAAAGAGAGCATTTCAATGAAAGACAGACTTGCCATCACGAGAGATGGCTGCTACACTACTCCCGCAGCTAATTGCAGCCAACATCAAAGACTAGGGTGCCCTCAAATGATGGAGGCTGGTAACGACAACTCAATGCCCGCCTGCTTTCAAACAGCAGATCACAGAGAGCCTTGCCTTAGCATATTATTCTGCTTTTGTTAAGAACACTCGTTTCCCTTCCTCTCTCCTTTTTTTTTTTTGGAGGTGTATTATTGTGTGGCCAGTGCACAAGGAATAGCCATGATTGCACAGTCCCTGCTAAGGCAGTATTGCCTCTTCGCGAAGGGCCAGTTTAGCTGGGAGGTTGGGGAAGAAGTTTGCTCCAAGGGTGTCACGTGCGGACACACAAGTTAGCGAGCTTTTTGCTCTGGTCTTAACATTGGGTCCTAATTCGTGGTTGTGTTTAAGGGGAGATGAAGTGCCACTTTGTCATTCACCCAGAGCCCTGGCTCTGCTTGAATAAATAAAATGCAGGCACTTTTTATGAGCGCTTGAACAGTGCGTGCACGTGCGTGCATGTGTGCGTAATGCCCTGCAGACATCCAGCCCTCAGCTGCCAACAAATGGTCAAGACTCCCAGACAGGCAGGAGGATTTGGGACCAGCCACACACACACTCATTGAACCTCCACCTGCCTCATAACCAAGAGCTGCCAGTTGCCCCTGCAGTATTGAAAACAATTTAATCTCAGAATGCTTAGAGTGAGGATTTGTCTAAACAATGTAAATATTTGGATCCCAAATTGGACAGTTCTTGGGAGATTTTTGGCCTCTCATGCTTCCCCAGGTATCTCCAGCTGGACCCTGGAATCACAAGGCTGTGCCGAGTGGACTCTCGCAGGAAAAGGAAAGAGGAAAGTGTTTTAACACTGCTCACATCTCAGGCAGTGCTTTGGGGTGAGCACGGGGAAAGGAAGCACAACTGCTTCCTCTCCCTTTCCGCCATCAGCCCCTGCCAGGAGTAGGTCTGGAGGGCAACAGCCTGTGCAGAGCCACCGGGAAGCGTCTCCACTATCAGTTACCTTTATTTTCCCGCATAAGCAACGAGCAAAAACACATTCAGCTCAACTCAACTAACTTCCTCTCCCCATCCCCAAAGCTAGGGAAACAGGAACATGAAACAAAAATCTTACCTGCCTTTCCAAGTTTCATCTGCACGACTCAAAGAAATGCAGTTTTCTACCTAGTGTAAGCGACGCCAATATTAGCATTTTTATGCTGATGTTAGGGAATTTTGTTGATCTCACACTGCAAAGCTCTGCTTCTGAATGTTTTGCCAATCTACTTGAGGTAGGGAGGGAAAAAAATCCCCACTTTAGCTGACAACACCTTGCTGTCAGAAATCTTGATGCCAGTCAGGACTGGGACAAGATATCCTGTGGTTAAGTGTGGCTTATTCCTACTCTTTTAGTCCTTGCATGTCTGCCAACTGTCTAGATTTCCCACATGTTCCTGTCCTCAGGTGGTCACCTGAAAGCACTGCAAACATGATCGTGTCATGGTTTTGGAAACCATCTCTAGTCCACCTGTGCCAGGCTGGGAATGAGTGACTTATCCCTGTTGGGAATGGATATGCTATGCCATGCCATCAGAAGAACTCTGTTGCCTTTAAAACACCGTTTACCCTAGGTGGATTTGCCAGGGCAATGGTCCTAATTTTACCTTTTCAGTGCACTTAAATATCAAAACATTTACGGCTGTAACCCTTGTCCTCTCCTTGTGTCCTGCACGCTGTTGTCCAACCTCTCCTCAAACAGACGTTGCAAGCTGTCATTTTCTGGTGGGTTTTGGAGGAAACGAGGTGTTGGAATACATCTCTAGGCAGCATAGCTTGGCAAACTCTTCCCAAGGTCTAAGTACCCGGAGGAGCCAATTCTGATCCAGAACCTGGGGGTCTATTTCATCACACCACAATCCTCAAGCCAGTAAGTCATCTGCTGAGAAGAGACTTCGAGCTCCAGCAAAGTCTTATGTTACGCACTCAGCTTCCAGTTCAGAGCCATCCTGGCTTTGAGCTGCTCAGAGCACACACACAGCAAGTGCAAGTCTCTCTGCAAAAGGCTGTGGTAGACTACAGAGACACCAGTCTTGTCTTCACTGCTCCATCAGCATGAAAAGGAAGGGGCTGTGTAAGTAACCAGATATTTAGATTGCACCCAAGATAATGGGAAGAGGACAAAGAGGAACATCTCTCCAGCCTAGAGGAAAATGTGGCTTTCCTTGCACTGACCACACACGTTAAGCATCTTTGATCAGGGGAAAAGCAGGTGGTAAAAGACAGCATAGAAAAAGCTTGGTCATGCTTAACACGTCCCTTTCCAGATCAATATATTCTTGTGAAGATATAATCTTCCTGCTGTAATGCTGACAGGTTAATGACAGCATGAGTTATCCACTATCTAAATGCCTGCATCAGTACCTGAGTTAGATTAACCCCGGATGGACTTAACTACTTGTGCATGCAACTCCATAATGTGTCATCACAACCACCTCACTGGTGACTTTTCCTGCCTTTGCTTTATTAAACCATCATGCTGCGAGCCCTCGCCTTCCCCTGCCCGCCTGATGTCGAGTGTTGAGGGTTGTGCTGGCAGCCAGGGAACCCCTCCATCTCCTCCGAGACACAGCCTGGGCAGGTGGCTCTGTCTCCAACAGAGGCACTGCCAGCATAGGACGCTGCCGGGTGGGAAGGATCGTCTTTGCCATGGGGAGGAATGGACGAGTGGAGATACCTTCCCTTTCAGTGCAGCTAAGAAGTGGAATAAAAAATGATGACCTGTTCCTATAATTCCCCCAGCTTGTGGCACTTGTAAATTTGGAGTGGATCTTTTATTTTTAAAATTAAGATTCAAACATGTGTCTGTGTATTTTACTGAGTTTGGGTTTCAAGTGCAATCCAGTCCTCTGGAAAAAAAAAAAAAAAGTCCAGACTGTGCTGTAATGGTGCAGCAGGTTGGGAGAGGGATGGGATGTGGCTGGGCGGCATTCCTGGGATCCTGCCCTGGCTTTGGCCCAACATTTGCAAAGTGGATTACTTCAGCACGTAGCTGGGGTCAGGGTCCAGTAGCATTTGCAATGAGTAGTCTGCACTGTAGCTGGCCTGGGACTCAGGGGATTTAGGCTCTAATCCTGCTTCTGGTCTTGACCTCCTGGATAACCTGGAAGAAAAAGGCAAAAGGTGTAAAGGTTTAAAAAGGGAATTTGAATCTGGTGGTTTAAATTTCAGCAGAATACCCCTGCCACACTCCCATCAGCAGCCAGAGAAATGCCACTGTTAACTTCCAAATTGCCTCATTTCCCCTGTTTATAAAGCAGAGGCGAACCTACCGAGCTGCCTGGCTGCCGAATCTCTGCACCTGAGTGCCCCCACCGCACTCCTACAACAAAAAAGACAAAGAGGGCAAATTCAGATGGGCAGGGTGCAAACATCTGCTTCTCCCGCTTGCTGCATTTGGGCTGGAAAGCGCTCGCACTGTTGCTTGGGAATATTAGTAGTTTAACACGTAACTGAATTAGCGGCGAGAGAAAACAAATCACATGTGACTGAGTCTTCTGACAGAAGTAGCTTTGATGTCCTTCTGGTTGGGCTTGCCTTCTTCTCAGCCCAGCCACCCCCCACCTGCACCCCACCCCACCCCGTCAATAAACTGTTTGTTTAGCCTTGCACAGATTATTCATTTCTTGGCACGGAGCTCTCAGCTCCAAAGAATTAACATTTGGATTGTATTTACTGGCTAGCAAAGTGCCAGCGATACAGCTGGGATTCGTTGCACAAACTATTTTGATGGGGGAAATCAATGACAAACTGAGAAGAGGAGGATCAAACAGTGAACTCTTTTGCAATCGTTGTTTGAAAACATTGTGTTGGTGATATTTGGAGTTTGTAAAAGGGGGGTGGGTGGCAAATGGGGTGGGGTAGCCTTCTCCCGGGTCCTCTTGCTGACTCCCACACACAACAACCTGACCCCGTCCTGGTCCTAGGATAGATTAGTCACAGGATATTTCATTTTAAACCCAAGCTCATGTGTTTTTTCCTACAGAAGAGGAGACTTTCTGGATGTTTATTGCTATTTTGCTGGAATTTCTTTTTGGTCGGAGAGGGATTTGAAAACTAAATACATTTCCTGTTGGAGGCCGAGGGCTGCGAGCTGCAAGGAGAAGCATTGCCTTTGGCTTGGTTCAGCAGTAAATAATCACTTGTGTTCCAAAAAGTCATTCGCATTGGCAAGGGCTCCCAGCACCTGCAGATAGAAGCGCCCGGGGCAAGTCCAAGCACTTCATTTAGACTGTCCCTATTACGATCAATCAGACCCCATTCCTCTTAGCCACAGGAAATTCTAGGCTTAACCCACATGCGCTTTAAAATTAAAAAGGTGGAAAGACGTGCGGTTAAAGACACAGAAAAAGAGATACGGGAATGGAGAAGGGGTTTTGTATGTTTGCACCAGAAACTTTCTTTTTCCACTTCAGCCCTCCATGTGAAATTTAAGCACATGAAACCTTCATCTTATCAGCATTTTGATGCTTGGAAAAGTCTAGTAGTTTGCCTTCACCCCATTCTACTTGTATGCCTTTTGTGTCACCTTGTTTTCTGCAATACAGGCACAGGCAGAGGATATTTTATATCATTGTCTTCCTATTTTTTTTCTGTTAAGCTTTTAATGCTGGCTGGGTTAACCAGTTTGGCAAATTCTCTGAGCACAAGTGGTGTCAGAGCCTGACAGGCAGCGTGTTTGTCCTTAGCTCTCTGGCCAACGAGCTAACACAGCAGGTCTAGCCTCTCCTGGAGAAAAAAATAGTGCAAACAGTAAAAAAAAAAAAAGTTACGTCCTTTACATCCCAAAACCACAGCAGCACACTGAATAACTTCTCTTCAATGGACCTTGGATCAGGACCTGACAGCAAATCTATGAGATGTGTGGATGTGGATTTCTGCACGAGGGAGGTTGGGGGATCACATCTGGCTACACTCAGGATACGCTCCTGTTTCCTTACATCCAAACAGAGTTTAATTTCACACAATGTATTTCCTAGCCTAGGTGTCACAAAACAACAAGCGCTGCCAGCAGTCACTTTGGGCTCTGCTATAGCTCCTTGTAATCTCAACGCCGTTGCCCAGAAGAGACAACATTTTTTGAGGCCACTGGGTGAATTGCTTGCATGGAAAGCCCTGGGGTCTTCAGCTTTGCAAGTCTGAGCACTCTTCTCCTCCTCTTAACCACAATGCCACAGAGTAAAAACTGGGTGTGGGCTGCTCTCTGTTGCAGATGGAGGTTTGACGCGCCCGGGAGCTTTCAACTCTGGCGGTGTCAGGGACACTTGGAGCATCCTGGTGCTATTTTTACCAGTACTAGGAACATTGAGTTCAGACTTGCACTGCCACCAGCCAAAGAGGAGCTGGTAGTGCCTTTGGGAGCATGACTCAAAGCAGCTATCTCAGCACCGTGGTGTCCCTGAGTACCAAAATAATCACGGATGTAGGAACATCCCAGGCTGAAGCGGGGAGCCATGACTAACCGAGATCACACAGTGTCAAGTTGCTTTGCTGTGCAAAGACAGTTTACAGCACAATAAAACAGCATCCACTCCTCCACCCTCTGGAGATGCTAAAGGTCTTTAGCCCTAGGACTCCAGTCTTGCTTAATCTGCTGCTGGATTTCGTACTAATGCAGACCTGTCACCACAAATGCTCGGTTGTGCATGTGCAGCATCACAGCAGAAGTTCACTTCAGCAGACTATTGCCATCGGCAATTAGGCTGGAGCAAAGCTCAGGCTCTGTCTGAAATGCAATGAAATCGCTGGAAAGACAGCATCGGGTCCCACTTGGGCAGACTCCACAGGTTCTTCTTCAACCAAAGCCAGGCAAGTGGAGGCTGCCACTACCCCTGCTGCTCTGTGGGCGTCGGGGGCATCATCCATCAAAGTAACACCTGAAGAACAGCCCTGTGTCAGCGCCAGCTGCCAGGACAAGGGAACTACCGTCCGCTGCTCAACAATACAAAGGGCTTCTTTCCTCCTCCTCCACTATGTAAACTGTTAAAGACCGTGACCCCTGGAAAACATAACAAGAGCGGAGGAATTTACAGTCGCATGTTACAGGTCAAGGCATCAAGAGTTTCACAACCTTGTGATTCCAGCCAAAAGCTCCTCTGTCTGTCTGCTCTGTGCACATGCAGCTCCCATTCTTACATACACACACGCACGCCATGCAGACGCATGGTAAAAAAGTTAAATGGAGGCCCAGATTTTGTTTTCTGACCTTCCTGCCCTAACGAACAGTGGCAAAGACATTAGCAGGAGGGCAGCTTCCTCACAGAGACCTGGAAAATATTCAGTGGGCATTTGCAACAGTGAACATCCATGTCCCACCATACAGTGCCTAAACACAGCTTTTAATGAGCACAATGTTAAAATTTAGTCTAAATCAGAACAGAAAGTGGACATTGTGGCTTCGTTCAAGATGGGATAGAGAAGTTCTTGGGGCAGGAAAGCGGGGGAGGGCTGGGGCATCGGACAAAGGGGGAGCCTGGTACATACTAAGCAGAAATGGATGCAGGGTGCTTGGGACCTTCCTCCTCATCTCCATTCAAACCGCACCACAGAGTAGAGGGGGCTTTCCAGCTAAGCCAGACACCCTCTCCTTGGAGAGGACGCCAGCAGCCATAAAGCTTGGGACACAGCAGCCTTGCGTTAGCAGTTTGAACACAACGGGAGGCAGGGTCCAGACCTAGGCTTTGACCTACATTAACAAATCCTGAAAGAGAGGTTTGATTAGAACAACTAGCACGAACAAGTTAACAGCTTTTTGCTTGTTTGCGCACGACTATTTGATTTAAACACCTAATTGGGATTTGGGAGAAAGGACTTCTTTGCTAAGGAATGACCACTGTAAGCAAACACTACCAAGATTCCTCTTAACTGACCTAGAAAGATGAGGTATTCCTAGTACTGTGAGAGAGTAAAAGTGAATTGAAAAGCTCCCTTCGGAGTAACAAAACCTTTTTAACTTTCTATACACTGAAAAAAGGAAAAATCTTTAGCTTCTCAATTAAAAAACATATATATATATATAAAGTAAGTCCTACTCACTGATCTTCTAGAGTTCAAGGCAGTGCTGCTGTATGATCTTGTCAAACCATTGTGAAAGTCTCGTACTGATGTTGAATACTTAAGACATGGCTACCTCCACATTTCAGACTGAGAATTGGACTCAAACATACCTAGATGAGGAGCGACGAGCCTTTCCGTGAGGATGAACCATGAATGCTCTTGGAAGCATGCAACACCTGCATGATTCACCCTTTGCCTGTCACATCACCAAAACTCACCCTTCCCTCTCCCAGGATGAGCCCACACAGGGCCATCATGGAGGTAGGGAAGCACATAGCCTGGGTGCATAATTACTGATGGTAATGATGGGAACTTGGTTGTATGTCTGGCACACTTCTAATCATGCCATGGGAGAGGGTCCAGATGGGCCATGGCCATGTGGGAGCAGCTTGACAGAGTGATTCACCGTGGCCACACAGGCCAGATGAATTTCTCTGGCCATTACTCTCCTACCCCCTGCCATGGCCTAGAGCAGATCACAATAAAGCTCCACTGAAATGTCTAATACCAGAGGAAATATAAATTTTCCTGCAGCACGCAATACTGGATCAAGCCTCAAATATATGTAGATGTTGCTCTGTGTGTGTGTGTATATGGATGCACACACATATATTTATATGTGTGTATGGAGGATTAAACATATGGTTTGATGCATAGGCATGAGGATGCACAAGAGGGGATTAGCAGAGTATTAAAGCCAAATTAGCCAACGAACTACTAACTCCCTTTGCCCAGGCCTATCACAGCAAAAGAAATGCAGGCTGGCAGCAAAAACCCGTGTTTTCATCTTCTTACATATCCAGCATCTTCATCCAACAATTTCCAGTAATAAAAAGCCTAGCTGCAGCCAAATAAGAGGCCATCGCTGCCATAAAGCAAAGAGGAAGCAAAGCCTGTTCTCACAGTACGGAGTCTGCAGGAACATTTGCCAGAGTCCTCAGAGGAAACATGCTGGCAACATGTCAAGGGCATAAAATAACTCCATGCTGTACCTGCTTCCTACCTTCCCCTGCAGACACTTACACACACACACACAGAGCTGGAGAGAAAGGGGCAGATTCGGAGAAAACTGACACCTCTTGCAAATTAGAGGAGGCAATCCCATTTTTTTGGAACAGCTCTGTGTAACTCCCTAACATGGCTTCCGTTCTGCAAATGTCACATGAATTATCCATCAAAGGCCAATAAATCTGAAAGGTGGTGGGGTGATCACCATGCAGCTGGAGGGCTTTCCTTCCAGGGCATAAGCTACCTGTGGCTGATCTCATCTGGGCCTCTCTGTCCCAGTGTCACAGAGTAGCCCCTACCAGTCCAGGCATTGTTTTGCTTCCAGCATGGGATAACAACTATTTCCAGTTGCACCGGTGGTTTGTGTGATGCAGACACCTTGAAGCTAATATCCAAAATGGGATCTCCAAGGATGGACAGCTGCTGGGCAGCAAGCACACCCTCCCTTCAGCTGCTCAGCTGAGTCCTGACCTACCGAGTCTGGGGCCTCCCAGGAACTCCTGACTCAGGACAACATGGAAGCCATGGGGGTATGACATGTGCAGCAGCAAACCAGGACAGTGCTGGCTGCTGCTCCAGGCATAGCTTGCATGCACCGTTTACAATAGGAAGACAAGCAGGAAGGCTTTGGAAATCTTTGGGTACCTTCTGTTTCGGGGTCCCAGCAGTCAGGGAAAGGAATGAGGTGCCCATGGCCTGAAAAACCACTAGTGCAAATCTGGCATTATATCCCAGATAGAAGACCAACCTCCCTTCTCAGTATTTGTTTCAGGTCGCCTCCAGATCAAGTTTTCCTCTAATTTCATCCCCTCCTTGCCCCAAACCTTTTAACATGAGATATAACCCCGCACCCAAGACAACAAAAGAGAGCCAGAAACAACCTCCTGGATGGTGAGAGATGTCATACTTGATTTTCCCAGCTAACAGGAAAGTGAAATATTTAACACTCCCCTTCAGATCTGATCCTTTCCTCTGTTTCTCTTCCTTTGTAAATGACTGCTGTATGGAGAAGAGGCCAAAAGAAGAATATCAATTGTCTTTCACAGCGCAGAGACCTACTCAGAAAAGGCACCCTGTTCTCCAGGAGCACAAATGTTTTTTCAAATGCTTCTGGCAGAAGAAGAGTGCAGAATCCTTCCAAGACTGCTCTTTATCTGGTGAGATGGCTCTCTGTAGAGGTGGGGGAGGGAAGACTGCCGTTGAAGTGTCTTCATGTCTTTTCTTTCCTGTGACTTTTCTGCAAAAGGATAGTTAAAAAAAANGTTTGCAGCAATGCAATCACAGGCTACTGCTCTAAAGCTTTCTGGAGGTCTTCCTCTTCCAGGCCATCTTGGACTGCAGTTGGAAATGCCCCTATGAATCTTCAAAGAGTTTTGGTGGAACAGTGTTTCTTTTCTCCCTAATAGAAAAGAATGAACTAGTCTCTTTTCTTTAAACGATCTAAGCAGCAATTTTTCCTTCTTCACTTAGACAAGCAGAGCAGTTTGGTTCAGTTTGCTTTCTTTTTTTTCTCTCTTTTTTTTTTTTTAAAGAAAATCTGAGGGGGAAGTTTCTTGCAGTATATTACAAGCAAGGTCTGTCACAGACGCTTGGTTTCCCAGTGATAATTCTGTAGCAATAAAAAGCACAGGTTTCTGGTGTTATGATAGCGATTTTCGAGGCAATTCAGGTGATTTAGTTTTAATCTCAACACAGATTACAAATGCTGTTTTAGGAGGGATTTTAAATTAATCCAGGGCAGTTTGCCACCAAGAGAGACAATCCTGCCCTCTCTCCTGCTCCTGCTGTTTTGCTCAAGAACAGTTTGATGCTGGTGATCAAAGACTGAACCTCTGAGAGAAACTACTGCTTTTCTGATGGATCAGCAAGCTGCAGAACAGCGTCCGTCTCTCCCCCCATGCAGTTGTGGGTATGGAGCTGCTGCAGGTAGGTGGTCCCATGAGCTGCCATGACTTGTCATCTGCTTCAGGGACAGCACGTCCAGCAGCAGAGCATGGCAGAGAGCTGATCCCTGGACATCTACACGGCACGCTGCGTCTGCGAGGTCTGAGATTCAGACCCTAAACTGCTGATGTGTCTTTAAATATCTTTTTGCCAGCCTTGTAAATATTATTTGGTGGTGGTCTTTATTTATAAGGTAGGCGAGTAGTGGTGTGGGACTCCAGAATGGAGAGAAAAGAAAAGCAAAGGGAAGCTCTTCCCACTCCGAAAGATTCTCCTCTTTGGTTTAGGGTGCACAGAGGCCAACGTGAGTCTTTCTCTGGATTTCAGGCAGCTTTGGATAAGGCCCAAGGTGCATCATTATCCCATGACAGAATAAAGACACATACTCATTTTTATGAGTGAAAACTATTCTTTCTCTCCAGTGAATGGCTGAGAACTGAACACAGCTGCTATTTTGCTCTGTGCAGTGAATCACTTCTGATTCTTAAGTACTGAAACAGTGACATGCATTCCCCTCGCCTAATATGGGGACCTTTCTCCATCATTGTACCATGAGAAGAATATGGTAATTCATGCCGTCTTTATTTTTTTAGCTTTGTTATTGCTGTGACTCCTTTCACTTCAGGCTGAAAAAGCAAGCAACTGGGGCAGAGAGGAATGCTGACGTTATCTTAAAACATGAAAGTTCTGAGAATGAGACATCGCCAAAAGAGCTGGAGTACTCAAACATCTCTTCCTCTGGTAAGCAGGAAATGCAGGAGTGGCTTTATATGAAATAAGAAGGAGACATGACAAAAAAAAAAATCTGTTACTTGTTAGGTTGTGGTAGGTTTTCCTCTAAAGATGAGTTGGTTATTTTGCTGGCAGAACTGGCTGTGCAGAAGACCCTGTGTCCCTTCCCCTTGTCGTAGCACATGCTGGGGACTTGAGAGCATCTACCTGATAATTCTTAATATCATGCTGCAAGAAAGAAATATGATGATTGTAAAGCATTTAGGAGAGATAAATAGGCATGATCAGAGGCCTGGGGAACAGGAGATATGAGGAGAGACAGAAAGAACGAGGCTCATTCAGTCTAGAGAAGAGGAGGTATAAGTGAGACAGAAAAATAATGCTAAAGGGGATCTTTGGAGGTCATCCAATCCATTCTTCTCCCCTGAAACAATCTCAGCAAAATCTAAACCACTCCTGATAGATAGTTCTTTGACCTGTTCATAGAGATCTCCACCAGTACACAAGCTCCCAAGGCAACCTGGCTTAATGCTTCATGAGTCTCACTACTAGAATATTTTTTATCAGCGTATTCTGAATCATTCTTACTTCAGTATAAGGCCTCTCATCTTATCAGCCATTGTCAATTCCTAAACAAAATCAAACTTTCTTTTCTGTTCACCACTCCTGTGTTAAAGGAAATAAGATGACATGATTTTTTCTTGACAAACCCACACCAGCTGTTATTCCTTTCCTTTTCCCAGGTGCTTCCAAATAACTAAATTGCTTGATATTTCCTGGAGCTGAAAATATAGATGAGCTGGTCTGGAATTCCCATGCTCCTCTGTTTTCCCTTGCTCTGCATGACGATAGGTACCACATTTGCCCTTTTCCAGTCTTCTGGTATCTTGCTTAGCTTTTCCTGGCTTCTCAAAGATAACCACAGGTATCTAAGATCATTTCAGTCCACTTTCAAAATATTCTAGGATGAAGTTCATCAGGTTCAGCCAATTATAAAGCACGAAGCTTATCTAATTTTCCCACTTCTTTCCTTATTCTGTGCTGAACTCCTATCCTTTTTCAATTCAATTTCCAATCCTGTTAGCCTCCTGCTCTCAACTGATCTTTTAAATGAACACTGATACAAAAAAAAGGCTTTAAACACTTCACCCCCTTGGTATCATCTGGTGCTACCTTTCTCTTTTCATCTTATGATAAATGTATTTGTAGACCAATTTCTTGGTACTCACTCTTCGTATATGTAAAAGAGATCTGTAAAGAGAAAAGGAACATGTTATTCCTCACAGCCACCAAGGGCAGGACAAGAAATAATGAGCTTCAACTGAAGGTTATACATTAGGAAAAGTATTTTACCTGTTAGAACACGAAAGATCAGGAATGCATTATCTTGGGAGTTTGCAAATTTTTCTATCATTGGCAGTTTTTAAGCACAGGTGACACGAGTAATTTTTAGCCTTTTTGAGTTTGTGAACTCCTAGCATTGCTCCTCACAGGGCTTCATATTCAACTGGTTTAGCGCAGTGCTAATGGGATCTCTACTGTTTAGAACTGACTGAGACCCACACACACACCTCCCCCCCCAAGATGTGCTCCACAAAAACACAAGTCTGCGCACTGCACCTTAGGATTAGACAAAGATTTGTCAGGAACTGGGTCAGGGGTTCCTGCCCGTCTGCTTTTCTGCAATTCAGTGATTCCCAAATTCCCAGGTACTACAGCTGCATCCTCTACATTTGTGATGTCTCAGAAGTGAAATGAATGTTGTTCTCTGCAGTTTCATTGCTCCCCTTCACTGAGCAGTAGCTCTGAAATTGCCTGTACTTTTTAACAAACTTGATAATAATTGTTTCATCTGCCCTACAGACCAATTAATTAGTGACTATTAATGTCTAGCCTATTACATCCACTTTATAGTGCTGCAGGTCATGCAATGATGCTGTAGCAGAGCAGAGACAGATCTGAACTGCCTTCTCGTCTTCCAATCTCCAGATCATTCTCTTTTCCTTAAATCTCATCCATCTGTATAAAGGGAGAACTGAACTGATGTTTGGATAATTTGCATATGCAAATCTGAACTAAAGAGAAACCCTCACGGCTACTGCATAGAGGCTTCTGTTAAATGTTATAAATTGAAATGCTTTGCTCCCCAAGCTAAAATAAAAAGTGCCCTGGAGGGTATATTTCTGAAGAGTTTGTGACTAACCTGATTAGTCACCCTAAATTGTGATAGATGGAAGGAAAAAGCAGTTGTCAAACAAGGAGGAAATTCCAATAGAAGAGTAAATTTAAGGATGACAGTGATGATAAATTCTTACAAGCCTTAGAAAAGATCAGCCTTTTGTGCAGCTCTCATAAGGACCATTGAGTGCTCACTATATAATGGGCCGTTGTTTGGATAACTGTAGGAATGTGGTGATTGGTTTTAAAAGGGAAAAAATCACCTTCTGTCCAGGCTGATCTGAGCTTATTTTAAGGTACTAAGACCTGTAACTAAATTTTTAAGAACTCCCCTTCCTTACTACTCCTGCAGGTGAGCTTGAGACTGCTTGGCCAGGGGGATGTACTGCAAGAGAGGATGACACTCATGGTTAAATGACTTCAGATTAAAGCCAGGTATAAATTTTAAATAGTCGGTATTGGGAAAACTCAGCAAAGTTTCTGCTACATTTTTGTCACTAATATTTTCTAAACTTAAGTAGGATGATTTTCTAATATATATGTTCTATTTGCAGTGGGAACTCGATCAGTGAAGAAGAGAGAAGATGATCACAATTAACTCGTCTAAGTTGATTTTTGCTGCATGCTTTCTTCCTTTCTGAAATATGTAAAAAATGATCATCTTAAATCCATTGTAAGAAGGCAACCACTTTTCTGTTCCTCTCTGAACAAACACAATCCTCTGGAACCAGCTTAGCAGGACATGTAGGAAGGGAAACCAAAATACTTCCCCTCCTCTGTCCAGAAATGGCTACCAATTCTTCAGCTGGCTGAGAACTGAAGGGAAAAGAGCAGTAAATTTAATTCACATTTTTCAGCATTTCAAGTTTTCAGGTATTACCAAAACTTAAAAACTCCGGCCCTTTCTAAGATCAATATCACACCGTGAATACAAGGAGCTGATATTGCTAGAGTTGATAGCAGTTGATTAGTTTGGGACAAATACAAAAGAAGTGCTTGTAGAATCAATCTTTTCTGTTTTCCGATGAGTTTGTTTGCACTGACATTGAAATTCTTACTAGTATACACACAGTAATAGCACCAAGGAGCTTCAGTCATGGAACAGAACGGCATTGTGCTAAGACTATACATTACAAAAAAGCAGTCCATGCACTGAAGGGCCTGCATGGCTGTCATTCAACTTGACACCAACCCTTAATGGGTCTGGTTAATTCCTGGCCATGAATTATGTGAAGTTTCAGCCAGAGAAATCCTGAAGTTTTCTTCAGTCGTGAGTCTTTGTCTCAACAGTTGAACTCTGTATCTCTAGTAATGTGGTCATTTCTGATCAATGAGGTCAGAAGTAGTGACTTCTGCCTTCTAGGATAAATGACTTGCTGACTTAGTCTGAAGTGGGAAGCAGATCAAATCTCACAAGAAAAACCTGTTTTTTGTGAGATTTCAAGCCAAAAAAAGTCCATTTTAAGAGGTGTGCGTGCCCTCAGTTACACTTTCTGATAAGCTCATCATATTTTCACCCATTTGCTGGACAAACTGAGAACCCTGAAGAGCTCTTTCAACTAAATCTCGCTCTTGGCTAGATGGGATAATTGCTCTACTCCTGCTACTGCATGTGCATTTTTGAACAGAGAATTAAACCAGCATGAATTTCACTCCCTCCAAGATTTGGCAATATCACTCCAGAGCAGTAGATTAAATCAGTATTTCCCAGACTTCCTGCTAGATGTATCCTTCTCTAATAAAAGCTTTTTTATTTGTTTATTGCCTTAGCTCATTTCCACCAAGAAAATGCCTCTTTTTTCTAATCATAAATCTTCCAGGACTGCAGTGTGAGGATCCTGTGCATACACAGATAGGCTATAGGAGCCATCTTTCTCAGGTTTAATGTGACAATATTAAATGCAAACTATAAAAAAGGATCCATGGGATTTCCTCTTGCTTTCAGGGACTGGCAGTGATGTCTTTTCCCAAGCAAAATTCCCACTGAAGCAAAAAATTTTAGCAAGAAGACCAATGAGAGCCAGTGGCATCTTGACTTATGTGAGAACTGCAACATCAGACACAGGAATGACCATCCTGGGTAAAACCACATTGCAGATGTTATCTGTAGAACATATGCAGTTCTCCACGAGCAGGTCCTTTTTGTTGCTTCTGATCCGAATGGCCAAGCAAAATTCCCTGTGGTGTTTGCTTTGGGAGGAGGAAGGACTGAAAAAGTTTTAAGGAACATTTAAAATCCCAGTACTCTAAACAGAAGGCATATTAAAAGAACAGAGGGTAGCTCATGAGCTCAAAACCAAATCCTTTCCGTCAGCATCTGGCTTGAAAGCTCTTGCTATTTGTGTCATTACTAGGCAAATCTATCGGTGCTGCTGGGTTTCTTTCTGTCTCTCTTGTTCTCCAATACAGACACTGTCCCCTCCACTAAACAGTTGGCAGTGAAGTTTTTACCCCCTGATTCAAACATCTGTGCAGCAGCAAAAGGCCTGTGTTTTGGCTGAATTCCTGTTGTTTCCACCAAATGGTCCACAACTGACTTCTTTCAGCTATGTGAGAATAGTGATGGCAGTTACACTCTGCGGCTACAAAGAGGTGTGACCCATCTAATGATAATATAAATTATTTCCTCATCTAGTTAGAGTTTCCATTACTTCAAGGGCATGACAAATCTTGGACACAGAAGTCATCTAGAGTTTCATTACTGACCAGTGCAGAGCCAGGCATGGTGGAAGGCATCGCTCCAGCTCCTCAGGTACATTGCTGTTTTCTAAATGAACTGTGGGCACTTTGGAAGATGACCAGGGCATCACTGCTCAAAGTTAAGTGGAAACTTCTGCTCCCTGTGCAGCAGAGAGGAGAAAATACGCTTCTTACAAATACAAGCCATGAATCCTTAATATGTAAACACACAACAAAGTGCCGTCACCAGGACAATTCAGGTGTTTCAGGCTGTTAGATTGGCAACCATATGTTTTTTAAGTCATAGAATACCCCTCTAAACTTTCATATATCTCTTCTAAACCATGAAACATCCTCCACACACAAGTAGAATATGGATTGGATGTAGCGGCAGATAAAATAGCAGCAATTGTCTCTTTGGTAAGTACCCAAGATAGTCCCATCTGTCCTAAAAAGTCAGAATCTCGCTTTTGTTAAATGCCTTGATTCCAACACATTTGTAAGCCTTTCTCTGGAAGATTATTTGTGTATGGAGAGGGAGGATTGCTGCATGTGCTGACCAGAGGGTTCTCTCAGTCAGACCTAAGACCTCCAGACAGATCTTTGCCTGACAAATAATGCATCCTCCCTACTGAGTGCATGGAAGAGATGATACATCCTCAAACAGCACTTTGTTACAACAACATGTCACAAAAGCTAATATTGCCTTTAGCGGTGCATGCATTAGAAATATGATAGTTGATATGCTAAGTGATTTTTTTAATAGACCTTGTTAAACATGTTAGCTTCAGAGACCTCAAGCTATCTATCACTAGAGTGAGTCTTTTTTTTTCTTTTTTAAGGCTTAACAAAGTGAACTAGTTTTTTGCCTGTAGACTTACCCTACAAATTTATTTTCAATAATACCAGGTCCTCTGAGAGGATGTCCTGTCCACAGCCCTTCTCTGCAAGACAGTGGGATCTCACAAACTTATCGCTCGCAATTGTAACTCCAGCCATGGGAGATGGGACAAAGGATGCAATGTGCCGGCTTAATTAGGGAAACTAATTCTTGTGGGTGGATGCTACCACCTACTTCCCCACCCATATCTTGATTTAAAGACTCCTTCTTTAGGGTCTGGTAATAGCACATCACCTCTACAGAGGCTGAAGCACACCCCTGTTTGTATCAGCACAGCACAGACTAGGAATGAATCCATCCTCCCCTCTTCCAAAGCTGACAGTGTGTTACTGGAAACATGGTGGGATGAGTGAAATTGTATCTACACTAGTGTTTTGCAGCTAAACTCAGTGCTGAATTGCCAGTGTGGACAAGTTCTGAGTCAATCCTTCCTGACGGGAGGAGAGTAGCCAAGAAATTCAGGACACTTCTCCAGGGACAACTGCATTGGTTGTGTCTAGGGTAAATTAGCCCAAAAATTGTAGGACCTCCAGCTTTTCAAGCAATATGCCAAAGCACAAAGTTTAGAAATGGAAGCGGGAACTGTCTTTAAACCAAACAAATCCACTGGATCCCAGTACAAACATGTAAGTACAGTTGGGGGAGAAGGTTTACTTCTGGTCCCTGGAATTGACAATATGCCCTGAAACTATATAATGAAATGAGAGGAAAAGACACGTCTTCCCTGTTACTGCTGACACACAATTAATATAAAATAAGGAGGCTGTTTGGTGTTGGTTCGAAGTGATCCATCCCCACCGACACAATGAGAGCTAATGAACTAAATCTGAAAGCATCAGCATAAGATTTTGACAAATGCGTTGTTTGCCTATTGAGAGGGTAGAAAATGATTATAAATGACAAGCTAGGCTTGTTTTCAGGCATGGACACTCCAGGAGCAGCGGCATTATGGCCTCAGTTGGTTTTTCTCTGTGTAAATGATTTCACACTTCTGCTACTGAATCAATTGGGTGTTTCTCCATTTAAGAATTGCTGAAATAAAATATCTCCTGCTCCACAGTCAAGGCATGTCCTTGGCTCCCAGGGAGGAGGAAGGGTTTAAACATATCTGGGTTTTGTATTTAAAAATGAAGTGTTGGTCTCAATGTAGCACTCTCTCACAATTCAGGATTCATGGGGACAGTGAAAATTTTAAGCAAATTGTTAATAAGCATGGTGGCAACACAGAATGTTGTACTAGAAAATCGAAAATAAAAAGAAGTTGTATTTCATGTCTTTTTGTTCTGGGGGAAAATGAGAAGTTGTTTACTTAAATATTTTGGCTAAAGAAGTAGTCCAGGGGCCAAACTAAGGTTAAGTCTCTGGTATAGTCTACAGATCATGTAACAGTCAAATGTAAATTAAATTCTGAAATCTCTTATTCCAGCATTTTTCCCAAAGAAGATAATGACCTACGTAGACATCTCACAACCTAACTTTGCTTCTTGTTTCTCTGGTCTGCCAGTTCTTGGGCAGAGAGTCTGTAACAGCTCAAATTCCCCAATGAGGTAGAAAACGTTATAGAAAGAGCAGGAATGAGAAGAGTTTTGGTTGATTTGCTGCTCCCCATTGCTCAGTTCTGCACACATCTGTGCCATTATAAACATAATGAATAATAAATCCAAGCTCATTTTTAGGGCTGCATCCATTGCAAGTATAAATACACAAAGGCAAAGGATTTCTCCTTGGAAAGTCAGCAAGAGGGAGTTTTATGTAATTCTTATGAGACTTGATGAAATGCTGAAGATGAAACAATTCCTATTTTGCCTTCACGGAAGCAGACTTAAGTGAAATGGTACCTTTCATTCCTCTTTACAGAAGGAGGTTCAGAGCATCAGCAGGTGGGCAGGTTTAAATCAGCAAAGTGCAAACCTCACAAAGACTGGTGCCTGGGCTCAGTACAGGGAAGCCACACAAAATTTGGACGCTCTTAGAAAGCTCCGAACTGCCTATCATGAAGCAAGGAGGTGTCTTACAGGCTTGCCTGACCTCCACGTTCCCAGGGGCAGGATACCAGTTTGGGGACTCCTCTGGGTCGTGTTGACTCAGTGAAGTCAACCTACAGCTCTTGGTACTCTGTGTTTTTGGCAAGCCCAGTAGTTTGTGTTTGCTTCCCTGACCTGGCACACAGTAATAACCAACGCACAAGGTAAAAAATACTGGCTTTGCTTAGCTTCTGGTAGTCCAAGTCCAAATGAAGGTACTAGTACGTCATTCATGGGAGAGTTAGGAGAATAACCTTCTAAAATGGTTTGTCAGAACTTTTACACATTCCAGAAATCCAGTGAGTTTGAGACGAGTTTTCCTCCTCCCTTGAAGCACTGGTGTCACCCAGAAGAACAGAGGTGGAAACCTCTTGACTTGACCCTCAGACATAATCCTACAGTCCCCAGGCCAAACTCCATCCTGACAAAGATAAAACGAAGGAAAGAATTTTTCCCTACAAACTTCAGGCTATTTCCTACTGTTGTCTATTGTCTCAGGTTCTGACACAGAGTCCATTTTCTTACCCCCTCTTTCAGCCATGCAAATCAGGCAAGGCAAAGCAAAGCGCACAATGAAACGTTAGCATCTTTACAGATCAGTGGTTCTGAGCCCCCTTGAGAAATCCATAAAGGCTCTCCCTGGAGTATTTAGCAGATAATGCTCCCTCTTTCCGCCTGCGGTGTTTTGAAAAATGTAGCCCATAAAATGTGTCTGACATTGTACAGCGAGCCCAGCTTCCCTGCGAACGCCGCAGCCTCCTCGGGATGAACACGGTTCCCATTGTTAGCCCCGACTTGCTGAATGCAGCGAGGCCAGATGAGATTTCTATGCCCTGCACAGCAATAGCACATGACTTGGAAGGGAACTTCTCGAGGAAAGTATATTTGATCAGTCATAAAAACCTTCCTGGAGATACATGCTGAACTCTGTGTGTGTGTATTATAGCTGGCACTGTTAACAACACCGATTGCTAAGCCTGCATGATACTTCCCCATACAAGACCTGGTTCGGCTGCTTATAACCTATTTGATCAGACTTTAACAGTTTGGGCTGATTTTCTTTCCATGCAGAATAGTTGCTTCAGGAAGAATATATATTGGAAATTTCTGCCAAGACAGACTGGTCCTTTTTTTAGAGTGAGTTTACAGGAAAATACATTATTTTTGCCCCTGTTAAATCTTACAAGGATTTTATTGAAAAACTCTTTTTTTACCTCATTGCTTTGGTATTTCTAGGGAAGGTTTCTGTTCTAGAGATATGCCTTTTTCAATATTGTTGTTAACCCTCTCTTCCTCCCCCTTACACTGGGGCCAGATTGCGAGCTTATTAAAAAAGAACAATCTCTTCAGACATGCTAGAGTTTGGCAAAGGATGTCTCAGAGGTTGGACAAGATTTTCCCTATAAATATACCAGCTGAGATGTTCCTACAGACCTAGAAGAGAGCTGGGAAGCAGAAGCTCCCCTTTCTTCTGCCCAGGCAAGGACAGTGCCCAAAGGAGAGCTGGGGAGGTGGTTTGGGAGGAAACTCCGGCTTTCACTCAGAGAAATCCTCCTCTGCTCCCTTTCTGAGAGGGAGGACATCCACCTCCGGAGGAGAGGGGCTTAGCCAGCCCCCTCAAATATCTCCCCCGTGCCTATCCCCGGTTCCCAAACAGGAACACGCAGGAGTGTAAGATGAGCCCACGAGGGTCAGGGCTAGCCTTTGTTTCACCTCCCATCCATTACTTCACTTCCCCTCATATCTCAAGTCCATAACCTTTATCAGCAACGGAACGAATTGCATGAGAAAGTTCAGGGGATGGCAGGAACATCTGGGCCGCATACTGTACATGCCACTGTAAGTTAACCTCTCACACGCTGTCGGATGCTGTGCGAAAGTCTGTCAGGGACGCAGCTGTGCGCAGGGCTTCACACGCACGCACGGCTCCTGCGGGCAGGAGCCAGTCAGGATGGAAGGAGAAAGAGAAAAGAGAGAGAAAAGAAAGAGGGAGAAGGGGGTGAGAGACAGGAGATGGGAGGAAGGCGAGGCAAGGCAAGACTTGATGAATTTCTTTGGCTACGGGATGATGCATTGCAGCCGGTCAATGCAACGAAATCCTCGGAGAAACCTCCCTTGCACGCCCTGCATGGAGTGCACCGGCGCTACCCTTCGTGAGCCAGATTTGGTTTGAATGGAGACAAAAGGGGCAAGATGCAGTGGGAAACGGGAAGGAGGGAAGGGAAGGTGCAAAGGGAAAGAGAGTCTCAGAGCACTGAGTTTTTGCAGGCTCTCTCCGACCCACATAATCAGCAGGGCTCAAGCTGACAGCAGGGGATTTAAACACTTATAGGGGGAGCTCAGCTGGGCGTCTCAAGGGAAAAAGGGTTGGGAAATACAGTTCTGTAGAGAAGACAGAGAGAGAAAAGAGCTGTTAAGCAGTGAGAGAGACATCTGCAGCATAGCTGTTCGTTTTGGTTACTCTCTGCTCTGAGCTGGCAATGGGAAGGAATGAGAAAATCTTCAGCATCCTGATTCTCTCGAGAAAAGGCAAAAGGAATGGCCCCGTGAGAGAGCGTGAGTCAGAGAGCTTGGGGCATCAGCAGCCTGAGTCCTGGGCTCATCTCAGGTACCAGCGACGACGCCTTGCAGGAAAGGACCTCCCCAGCTCTGCAAACTGATTAAAGATGCTGACCACAGGACAATGTCCCTGCCCTAGTTTTCCATGCCCGTATAGGCCAAAATGTGACGCATGGGGCCAGGAGGGATGCAGAGAGGTAAAAACCAGGGCGCAGCTCCTTAGGAGGGACTCTAAAACAAGGCCACTCGTGAAATGGTGGGCCACTGCAATTTATCACTGGGATGAGAAATGGCCCATCTTCCAACCAGCCAGCTATCAGGAGACGAGAGGCCTTTTCATGGCAAAGCTCCGTAATAAAACTAAAAGTCACATGAATTTTGACACCTAAGTTATCGTCTAGTTAAAGACAGGATTAATGAACTAATCAATACATAGACCTGCAGAGCTGTTCTGAGCAAATGGACATGTCTGCAAAGAACAGAAAATATTTGCGTAACCTCTGAAAACTGCTTCCCCCCTGAAACTGTACCCTGGAAGTTCTCTTGGCAGCAATGGCAACAGGGGACAGTCATCCTTCTCCTGCCCTGTCATCCTTCTCCTGCCCTGTCCACTACCATTTACATACTATTCAGTGTCCTCCACATTTTGATGTCTTCTGGAATCACTTGCTTTGCAAAAAAACAATGGTGTTGAAGAACAGGTAAAGGATGGAGATTGCAATCCTAGGATGTTTTTCAAGCAACTAACTTTTTATTTCAAAAAGGCTTTGGGTTTCATGAAGCCCAAAGCCTTTGAAAACTGAGTATCGCTTAAAACATATTAAAAGATATTTAGAAATTTTATTATCCCCTTAAGCATGTCTTTAAAAACATACGGCTTCAGAAGAATACATGTTCATATATGGTATTCAGGATCCACTATGCAAGCGGATCCGGGTATAGGATTTTTCTTGCATTTCTCTGCTGCAACATTAGTGTACAACTCATATATGCTCTAAATGCAAACTTTGCACTGGCACTAGACAAAGACAGTTCCAGAATTTGCCACACACATGCACATGCACAATTAATTTCCTGCTTGCAAAGAAAATGAACGCTTTATTACTTGTCCTTTCTGCTGCTCAAATAACTCCACAATGCTCGTTAAAACTGACTTTTTCTACCTAATGCGTTTTAAAGCAACAAAATGGAAGTGCATAGTGACCACAGCCTGTTGGAGGAGAACAGCAGCAGCACTGGGACACAGTCAGTAGGCTTAGAGCGCGCAGGCAGGCCAGGGCATCCCAAGCTGTCTCCAGTCCCGCCACGTTCTCAGGGAGAGCCAGAGCCCGTGGTGGGTGGGAAGCTCCTCTCTGCCCTTGCTGGGCTTGGGTCAGTGCAGCCTGCTTTCTCTGCAGAGGTGGGAGGCTGACCCCCGGGGCTTGCTGAACACCCCGTAAACGGGACCTACAGTGCTGCTGGTTTATCCTAAGCATACACCTTTAAAGACACATTTACAACTTTGCCTAAATATTCTTCCCTTTCCTGAGGAATTCTGGTCTCCCCTCGCAAACAGGACTTCCACCCGCCCGAAGCTCTGCTGATCAGGCCCCGGCACTCCTCCCTGAGCCCGCCGTGACCTAGCCCAGGCTTTGCTGACCACCTCGTGGGCTCAGCCACTCACTGCTACTGCGAATGTGCTTTGCCTGTCGGTGGGGTCAGCCAGTTTTTGCACCACGAAATGGGAAGTAATCCATTTAACAAAAGCAACACATTTGTCTAGCTTCTGGAATCCCTTCCCCTGCAGAAACAATGGGGTGAAGGAGCAGGACGGGGAAGTCCTAAGACATTTTACAAACAATGGAACTTTTCTTTCAATAGGGCTTTAGGAGTTTATAGGACCCCAAATCTTCCAGCACTATGTATCCCAAAATATATTTAAATGTATTGCGTGCTAGTTAGGGTTTATATTTTCTACTTGCTTACACTGTTTGCAGTAGTGCCCACTGATGCAATGTGAATGCATCAGGTGCGGACTCCATTCCCCACCAGAAGAGCCCCCAAAAGGTGTCACCATGGCCTCGGCACCGCTAGTTCCTGCACAGCCCCTTTTCAAGGCCTGGGTTAGGGTAATCCTGCAGGTTGCCTCCTTGGTTTAAGAAGTATTTTATATTATAATGATAGAGGCAATATCTTGCTTGGCCCCTGGCAGTGAAATGGGAGACTGTTGGCACCAGGGTCACCCCACTTTGGAGCAAGTCTCCTGGCCCTGCTCTCCTGCTCTCTCTTGGTACTCTTGACACTCTCTCTCAACCACTATAAACACCACCATGACTCACTTCGGTGGCTGTTCTTCCTCAGCATCCCTCAGCTTGTAAGTTTGTTCATTTTTTCCTTTCCTGGGTCCTGCACAAACCAGCACGTTCATTTTGCTCAAGGCAGTGGGATCTCAGCTTGCTGCTACCCACACTCTGTCCTCTGCTGCCAGCTCCCGGCACAGAGCCAGCCCTGCCAATGCCTGATGGCTGCCACCGGCTGTCACATGTGTGTGTCGCTTCTGCTGAGCTGGCCACTTCACCCATGTGATAACATGTGCTGCTGGTGAATGTGCCGATGCCCAGAACGATGTTTCTGGCAGATCCAGCTGCTCTGGGGACAGGAGAAGGCTCTCTATGTACCTTGAAGATGCCATGCAGTGCAGGGAGGTCGCATCTTACCTTGGGTGAGTGACACCAAAAGACTAGCAGTGAGCTGCAACTGCGCTGGGCATGGATACTGCAGAAGAGAGCTGGTTTTAGTGGCATTTATTGGTCTAATGAACCTTGCTGGAGGCATGCAGTAGTCCCTGCTACAGCCCCACTGGTGGTGGCTGTGACAGGGGCTGGAGGGACAGGTCCTGAGCGCAGGGGTCAGTGAGGGCAGTCACTCCAACACGGGGTGATGGATAGCCTAGCACTCAGGATGCGCACAATGTACAGAGGATGTCAACAAAATGAAGCTCTTGTTAACTTCTGGAGTCCCATAAATATTTCTACCTGAGGTAGGAAACAACCTGCATCAGCTGAGGGGACAATATTCCTACTGGCGTAAACCAGATTGCCTTCACCTAGGGCTTCTCTTGCCTGTACCCGACCTGGGTATGACAGCTTCCGTGCAAGGAGTTAGTGAGAGACAGAGTGCATTATGCCAAATGGTTTCAATCAGATCCAGCACAGGTTGCCCCACGAGGGATTAGCACTACTGCTTTTACCACTTACTTTAAAACCCTGTACTCCAAAACTGCATGAGCTAGTGTAAGAGATTTTAAGTAACACACTTTTATTCTGGGACATAGGAGCATGCACACAAGGAATTAATTCATCAATAGTTAATCTGGAATGAGGCCACGTGTAGGCAACTCCCCTTTCCGAGACCGTGACAAATATGGGGGAGAGGGGAGAAGGGGCTGTAAAGTATCTTGAATTCCTTTTGCTCGTACTCCCTGTATTCTGCCGCAGCTTCAACCAGTCCTTCAAGCAAGTGAAAGGGAGATTTAATAACAGCTGTTTCCTCCAGTACCCAATGTGCTCTGCAAAAGAGACCGTAATTACATTGCCTGGCAATCTGGGGACGAGGAGGAGGGCTAATGTGGAGGTCCTGCAGAAAAAAACCCTGCGGTGAGCGGGGAGGTTGCAGGGCAGTCTTTGCAAGAGGCATGCTCGGGGGCTGCTTTCTGCTGCCAGAGTGCTACAGGGAGGGCCCCAGCGTAACCAAGAGCTGCCTCTGATTTTCCAGCCGGGTGGTGGTTCGCGGCATATTGCTTGAAATGGCCACTGAAGCCCGCGCCTGGCGAAGGAACAAGCCAGTTGTTAGAGGGAGAGTATTTTCCAGCGTCTGAAGCATGCTGGGTTCATCTGCTCCTGGACGGTGGTGCTTGGGAGGCTTGGGTTTATTCCTTCCCTGCCCTGTCTGCTTTGGAAGAGTCCCAGGAAGAAACAAAAGTGCTGGTGTAGAGGCAGCCGGCTCTATCTCTGTTTACAAGTCGAGGGGGGCTTTTGTGCAAAGCTACCTACCTCCCTGCAAGGGAAGTCTGCTGTACAATGGGAACCTAACAGACTGCATCTGTTTTGTCTTAGTCTAAAGCATTCCTTTCTGGTGCTAACTGGGAACAATTTAGCTGGAATTTCCAATTGAAATGAGCTTTTTAACTTCCATATTGATGATTTAAGTTGTTCTCAGGCAGGGGATCTGCCGTGTATTTTACAAATAGGCCCGGCCAAATCTTGATGTTTTTCCAAGGTTTTACTCAGACCAAATCTGTTTATTTTTCTAAAGTACTGTTCTTTTACTCAAAGACGGATTTCAGTGCAATGCCACAGAGGGTACCTGGTAACAGCCCGTGCTGCAAGAGTTGGGATTTCACGCAACTCGAAGAGGCTGAGGAGGCAAGCAAAGGAATAGTACTGGAAAATCCTGGTTGAGGAAATTGTTTAGATGCATCTGCAGTTATGTGCAACAGCCTAAACAAAGAGCAGAATTTTTAAGGTCATTTATATAAGAACAACCAGACTAAAGGTCTAGCCCTGCGTCTGGCAGGGAGAGTCTTACGCCCTGGGAAAGCATGCAAGAAACAGGGCGGGATTTCTCCTGTGATTTCTCCTTTCCCTGTAGGCTTTTCCAGCACTCAGGGGTTGTGGCATGTCCCCCTGGAGTACTGTGTCTACTAGCACCCCTTGATCCTTCCCGCCATGCCTTCGCCTAATGCCCTTTTCTGATCCACCTCCCCTCCCACACCCTGCAGCAGTGAGCTCCTCAATTTGGATATGTACCTGCGCAGGCTGCAAAGGTGCCGGTGCGCCCCATGGCATGGCCCACCACCCAAGGACCCTTCCAGCCCAAAGCCCCGGGACCCTCAGGGCTGCATTGCAGGGATCTGACTGGGACGGGGCGGTGGGAAAACCCCCTCTGAACGTTGCTGATTCATGTCATCTCAGGAGAGGCTCAAACACTGCAGATCCACCACATCTGCTTTGAGCTTCTTTGGACAGTCAGGCCCCTACCAGTGAGAAGACACAGGCCTTGGCGCTGAACTGGGGCAAAATAGGGGTTGAAAATTACAGCGACTTATCGAACTTTGCTTATGGGCATAAATTCAATAAACTTACTTCAGCAAACCAGTAAGCCTCTGCAGATGGGAGGCTAAGAATACGAGCCAATTTGCATGTGACAGACAAGGAATGGACACAGCAAAAGGAAGCCACGCTGGTGGCCAGGGCACAAAGGAGTTGTTGGAATTGAACCCAGATCTCCTAAACTCCATCCCAGGCTTAAAGTGGTCTGCGATGCACCAGTCTGGGTAAAAAGGGAATACGGCAGTCTTGGAAGAATAAATATGTCAAAGGCTTGGAGGCACCTGGGGACAGGTAACTTTGAAAAATGATACGAGGTTAGGAGAAAAGATAAAGGCTCCTGTGCGGGCAAGGAACAAGAGGAGAAAATGGACCGCAGAGGCAAGAGGAGTAAAGAGAAAGGGGGAGGGAGGCCTTCCATTAAGTGATTCAAAGAGCTTCAGAGGTCCCTCATGACACCAAGCCTGCAGGTGCAACTCTGGGCTCCCTCCCTGAGCGGGATCTGATGACGCGCTGAAAAGTCTCTGCTTGTTCGTTAAGGATCCCCGTGTCCAGGGCTTGGTAAGGCTGTTCCTTGAATCCAGAGAAACCAAATGCTTCGAAGAGCTTCCTTCTCCCTCCTCTGCAACACTTCTCTGGCCCTGTGAACCTTACAGTTTTTTCCTCCCTGCTTTAATTGATTTTGTTACATGGGGAAGGCGGCTGCTGCTCTGCCGCCGCCTGCCCTGTTGTCAGTGCAGACTGTTTGCAGTCGGGATCTCTGCTCACAACTGGTGGGCCCAAAGGGTCACGTTCCCCGCAAGTCTTGCACAGGACCTGGCTCCAATGAATTCTGCAGCTGTGCCAGAAAGTCCCCGGCTCCTGCCTGATTCACTACCCACATGTGCAGGGAGAAAAAAAAAAAAAAAAAAACAACACTTTCCCTTGCCAAAAAAATTAAATAAGTCATAGGCATCAATCACTCCCTAACATGCACTATTTTATTCTCAAACAGCTTCATTTAGAGTGTTTTAATATAGAACAGCCTGACAGAAACAATGCCTCCTAAATAGCTGTATGGGACTCTTTAGTCAATAGTACATACAGTAAATATTTATTATAACGTAACACAGGTTCTGTTTGTTTCTGTTTGTTTTTGCTTTTTATACTTTGCATTTGATGTGAGTGGGAGACACACCAAATACTGTAAATATTTATAAAGTATTCAGATTTGATATTATTTGCTCAGGTACAAATGGCTCCAGTTACTAGACTGTCACAAATGAGAAAACCACAAATACAGAGCAGCACTGAATGAAAACACAGTGGAAACATGACATAACCACATCTACGGACTGCAGTAAACATTCCTCACAAGAAGGAACTAAATAAAGGTGCAAATATCTTTTTAAAGAGCTGTTTTGGCAGACATTTTAGAGACATCAATTTAGTGACAAGGTTTTTGTTCCCCACCTGTTAAGCATCACAAAAATATCTTAAGTCTAAACTTACGTGCAATTAGCTTTTGGCTATTTTGTTTTTAAAGAAAACCTGGATGCGGAGAGTGCAGATAGATGGATAAGATGAGGTGGGGTTCTTTTTTTAAGACTTTCAGTCTTGCTTTGCAAAATAAACATCCCTTTAGATAAATCGCCTGAATTTTGTTATTTGTTTAAGACAGACCATCAGGAGGGGCACGGACCTGCTGTCATTCCCAATTCACTTGTGGGGGCACTACTAGACCTGTCCTGCTAGTCAGCAGTATTTGATTACCTTAACAATTTACTCCATCTCTGATGTCTGTAAATCTTCTACTACTTCAGATGAAACCTCTTTAGGTTGGGGATGAATCAGAGGATCTGGCTCCAAGCTCTCTTGTGCAATGCTGGTTTGGCCATGCTGGGAGAGCCCCCCTCTCCCATCCCCTTGGGGCAAGCCCGCCATCATTTCCTCCTGGCCTTACACCCTCTGCTCCACAGCACTGGTCTCCAAACACGCTGACCCCAGCGAAGCTGAGATCCACGTCCGCTACCATGCAACAGGACACAGCAGGTTCACCCCGGCATTCGGCTGCCCCGGCTCGGCTGGGGCAATTCCCTCTCCCCCCTCCCCGCAACACAGCAGCACTGCAGGACTGTTGTGGTCTTGGTTTCCCAATCCATCACAATTATTTTTGTCCACAGTTTTCATCAACCACGATTCAGAGGGAGTTTTCTAAGGCTGGTGGATGGGTTGGTTTGAGTCATAACCAAGGATCTGAACTGCGGACGAAGTTTCAGGCTGGTTTGTGTTTTATCCTGAGCTATTTGCCCAGTGCTAGTTTCTCTTTTAAACTTGCTACAATCAATATTTTTTCCTCACCGATCACACTTGGTATATCATTTATTTCCATGGAATAACCCCTCTGGATAAAGCGTGATGAAGTAAACACTGGAGACAAACACAGAAAACATCTGGAATATGTTTTTCTCTCCAGCTGATTCATCATTTCAAAATGTACTTTAGGCTGAACCAGTAGCCCAAACAGGACTAGGTTTTGATCATTTTTTCCTTCTTTTTTGTTATTATTCTTTTTTTATAATAAAGTTCTCTTTTTTTCCCCTCACTAGAAACCCTCTTCTTGTTTTACAGTTTCCCCATGACGTAGTAGTGGCAATGTATTATTGGCATGGCCTGTAGTTCGAGGTCATTGGCGTTTCTTTTTTCAAATGTATCCCTTACGAGGTCCAAAAAAGAAGTTAATAACAGCATTAAAACCACCTGTGAACAGTCATTTAAATGCCACATTTAAATTAATGATAAGTAATCTACACCTTCCCAAAATCCTGACTGACGGGTGGGTTTGCTTTCTCCCCTTCCAAGCTATGGGCTAGGTACTAAAAATAAAGTGAAATAGCACTCAGGTGCTAAACAGATTATGACTCACAGCTGGAGGCAAAGAAATTGCAGCTCTATCCCAATTACACTAATTTAATTGGGTGTTAAAAAAATCCTGGGTTCCCAACAGTAGTAGCCAAGGCAAGGGTTGTAGACATCTAACAGGCAAGGGAACCATCTCTCTCTCTCTTTTTTTTTTTTTTAAAGGTTTTTCTGGTACTGGGAGAAATGCCTGCCCAGGCATGAGTTCTTTCATCCGAAATTAGTACTTAACAATAATGTTTCTCTAAGCAGCAGAGCAATGCCTCCATGTGGGAGGTGAACTCGCAGCCCCGTTTGACTGCTCCTGCTGCGGGCAGAGGCTCTGTGCTAGCAAAGGGGGAGTCAGGTTACCCCCAGTTGATCCCCTCTGTCCTCCGGGTCCCCAATACAGAAACGTCCCATTATGAGGAACAAGGGCTTTTTGCCAGGCTTGTCCTGCTCAGAAAATGAGGATGACAGCACTGGGCAGGGTCCCAGCACCCCAAGGAGGTGTGCTCACCCATGCTGGGGAGCACGCGTGCTCATCCCCAGCCCATCCTACAAGAGCCTGCAGCAGGCGATGCGCCTCGTCACAGCCCCAAAGGGGCCGTGAGGACCTTTAAACCCACCCAGCGTGTGGGCGCTGTGTGTTTTTGTGGCCGGAGAAGGCAGCGCGTAACCCCGCTGGCCTGGGGAGCTGGGGAGCAGAGAGCTGAAGGCAGGATGCTCTCTCCTGCTGGGTGGAAGAAAAGGGAATTACTTCCTCCCTGGGAATACCCTCCTGAGGCTTTTTCCTTCCCCTTTGGTAAAGATGAAAGAAACACGGTCCACCTCCTGTGCAGAAGAGTTCCCGTTCCTCCCCAGCCCTCCTCTCCCTCTCCTTCCGCTCGGCCTCCTGAAAGCAAAGAGCCGCTGGCAAGAGGAGTCAATAAGTAAATAGCAAAGGCTATGGCGAGGGGGGACTGCGCTTTTGCCGAGCACCTGGAGCGAGGCCGATGGGATCAGCTGAGAGCCACCTCCCGGTCCAGCACCCCTCCTCGCTGAGCACCTCCTCACTCGCAGAGCAGCCTGCCCGTGATGGGGCATCACCTGGGGAGCCCCCACAAGCATCGCCCACCGTGGGTTTGGAGGGGGGAGCATGTTTAAGGGATTTCCTCTCCAAAAATAATAAGCAAAGGTTGCTCTGGCCTCACGCATAATGGGTCTGGCACCAGGGGAGTGTGTTTCTCTTTGCCTTTGGTTCCTGCAGATCGAGGCTCCTCATCGCCTGCAACAGCATGGCTGTGCCGCTGCCGCGTAGCCGCAGCGTCCTTTTAAACAGTCTCCGCTCTGTGATCTGTGCATCGAAGGGAAGCCTTCACTCAGCAGTCGAAGTTGCAGCCTGTGTTGTGACAATTTCCATTGTGCCAGAGATGCTTCTCCTTCAGTCTGGGGTTTAGGTTTAGTGGAAAGGAATAACCCGAAATGCGGTAATTCTTTTAGAATAGCAGCGATCAGACTTTCTGTATCACTATCTAAGGGGAATAAATAGCTTCAGGCCAAATATTTTTAAATATTTTAAATATTTTTAAAACCCTGCAAATAAGAATTACTTTAAGAAAAAAANGATACAGCTAATGCAGAGATTCTGGGAACAAATGTTTTATAAAGGGGCTGTTGGTACCGAAACAGAATTACAGAAATGAAAGCTCGTGAAGACCTACGAATCCATCTCCCGACGCTGCTGGCTTGTCCCTCACCCTCACGGGGCACTGGTGGCAGCTCCGAGCGCCCCCCACGCTGCCTTCCCGCACTTGGGGCTCGCAGGCAGCTTCTTCCCTTCCAGCCTCATGGCTCTCCGTTCCCCCCTAGCAATTCCGCCGAGCTTTGGCTTACGGACCACGGTCCATCACCCGGGGAGCCGGGGGGAGCGCATCCCGAGCGGGGCCGGGGGTCCCGGGGGGAGAGCATCCCGAGCGGCGCCGGGGTCCGGGGGGAGCGCATCCCGAGCGGGGCCGCGGGTCCCGGGGGGAGCGCATCCCGAGCTGCGCCGGGGGTCCGGGGGGAGCGCATCCCGAGCGGGGCGGCGGGAGCGGAGCCCCGGGCCGGGGCCGGGCGACGGAAGGTGGCAGTGCAGTATAATGTAGCAGCCGCCGCCCGTCGCCAGCACTTGTGGAGAGCCGAGTGTGTCTATCTAGATAAAGTACCGCACTTATCATTTGTTTATAATTCCTGAGGTCTAGGCTGACAAGTTTAACCGTATTAAAAAAAAAAACAACCAACCTTTCTTTATTTATTTTTTTTTTAAATGCGCAGATCAAGCTGAAATTAAGGGAAAAGCAGGCAAATCATTTAAGAAATCAACAGAGAAATACAAATATAGATGCGGTCTGTTTTATGCACGCACAGAAAACCTAAACAAACAAGGAACCTTTTGTTGGCGCGAGCTGAAAATGTAAGAATTCCAGCATATTTTCATATTTGTTCACATAACTCTACACATGCAATGGTTTTTTTTTCTGAACAACTATCCTAAAAATTATTTTAAAAATAGGAGTAAAAATTTTCTATAGGCTACTTTCATATTGATATATTCCTTCCAGATTTGTCTTTATTTACAAAGCTTATTCTATATTTCCCCCCAAATACTATGTTACTGCATCTTTATCTTTTCTTTCACAAATAAGGGACAGTACACGTTCAGGGTAATGAAGAAAAACATTCTTGACTCCGTTTGCTTCCTACTGTGAGCCAATTAAATACATGACCCACTAGAAAGAGAACGATTTTTCATTAGTTTTTAACTTCCTAAAACTAAAATAATTCCAGTGTTAAAAAAAATCCTTATCCTTCACCAAAAAAGAACAAATAGAATCTGCCTTTTGCTTTGTGTTTGGTTTACAGCATTCAATATTCATAAAAACTCCTTTACAGAAAAACCTGGGGGATGTTAACTTTCTAAACTTAAATATATATATTATAATTATTTTCCCACATTTTCC
Source organism: Ibidorhyncha struthersii (assembly GCA_013398815.1). Taxonomy (NCBI): domain Eukaryota; kingdom Metazoa; phylum Chordata; class Aves; order Charadriiformes; family Charadriidae; genus Ibidorhyncha; species Ibidorhyncha struthersii. The sequence continues at coordinate 990,086 of VZSZ01000698.1, forward strand.
ATTATTTGATCTATGAGATATCAGGAGGATAATAATTTAGGGCCCAATCCCGTTAGTCTTTCCTCACAGAAATACTGTTCTTCAACGTATTATTTTTTTCCTGAGCCTGAGGTATTTACCAGGCTGAGTGTTTCAGGGATAGAGGAGTTGGGGTCAGACTCAGCATCCCCCGAGCACTGAGAGGTGCCCGTTGACTTGGTGGGGGCCCTGAGTCCAGCTGGGCGTTACACATCGACTTCTACGCTCCGTCCTCTGGCAAGGCTCCCACCGGAGACACTGGGATTTCATTTACAGCCTCCGTGGTAGTTTGACCTGAGAAAAAGGAACGGACTCTGAATCGGGACCGCTGCGTTCACTGGGGCAAATGCTGGAGTAAACGCTCCCAGCTTCCCCGACCTGCCGCAGGAGCCTTAGCACCAAGTCCACCGGGAGCTGAATCCCAGTTGCTAAAAAATACACGGCACAGCTTAGCAATAAGATGCCCTCCAAAACATTTAAAAATAAAAAATGGGAAGTNGTAAGTCACTTTTGCTTTAGAAATTGCACCCTCTTGGCTGGGGATGTTATTTGTTTTAGGCTTTTTTACACAGTTTCTTGGAAATATACAAGCTGCAGAAGGGAGGAGAAAACATCAAGAAATATCATGAGTGTGCGCGGTGCGGTGGGGGGAGGGAAGACTGACAATAAAATAGATCCCCCACTAAATGCATATTCTTCTATTTATGTATTTGATAATGAGACAGAAATGCCCTTGGCACTCCGTAAACAACAGCTCCGTAACCAGGAGGGAAGGGCAGAATAATACATAGCTACGTTTCAGATTATAAAGTACTTCAAGCACTATTAACATGCCAGCCTTTAGATTATTGGGGATTTAATTTTATTTTGAGCTAATGTTTACCATTCTGAGGTAATGTTTCTGTCTTACCTAACTGCTGGTTTTGCAGGTTTACAGGAAGATTGTTCCTTGTGTAGCTCCTCTGCTACCAGAAGTTCCCTAGAAGAGAAGTGATGGCTGATTTAAGTATAATACCTCTAAGAAAAAATTTAGCTTTGTATCAATAGAGTGAAATGTTTATATAAATGTATTTTAAATGTAAGGCTACATTTAGGGGTTATTCACCACCACGAGTTGGCAACGCTATCCAGAAATCCGTAACTTTCGGAAAAAGAGATAGGGGAAGTTCACATTCATAATAAAAATGGATTTTTACTTTGCTTTTAAAGATGCTTTTGGGCATTTTAAAATATCCTTCTCTCATGATAACAAAAAGTGTTTGTGTGTAATGTTTGCAGTGTCAGATGGTATAACTCTATCGTATGATTTAAAATTAAACAATATAATTACCTTTTGGCAACTGATATTTAAAGCTGAAGTAACTGTTTCTTCAGACATTATTTAGACTGTATTTAAAAATATGAACAAAAGCTGTATTTTTCCTGTACAGTCATTTCAAAACCTTGAAGCGGGAGTCTCTCTTTTTTTTTTAAACCAAAACCAAACCAAACTATTTCTGTTTAAGAAAAATGGGTTTATGATATCTTGAAAAACAAGCTTTTCTACAGCTGTGCAAGAATACTGCTGCGCTGAGACTGCGAGTGGAGAGCTGCAGGAGAAGGTGGAATATCTTCGGTTTGATTTTAAAACCGAGTTTCGTCCTATGTTCTGATCACTGGATATGGAGATGAGAGCTGGGGACGACTGCTAACCACTGGGAACGAGCATTTCTTCAGTCATCCGATTCAGTGTGTTTAACAGTTTCTAAAATTAACACCAACAACTATAAAAAACACTCCCTTGTATTACACGATGCATATACATCGGGTTTCCTGGAACGTGGCTCGTTACCAAAATTTACCACAGCTTTATCTTGGTCCTGCTCTGTTTATTCCATTAATTAACCAAGTCATCATTATCTGTTAGTTACAACCAATTTTTTGGGGATTATGGTTATGTTGAATTTTACATATTTATTTTTAGCGGCCCATCACATCTAAGGAAAGAGAGATAAGCAGGATACAGAATTTCTCCTTGTAGCTGCAATCCTTTTCTGAAGCTCAGACTAGAGAAAACAAAGGCATTTTATTTCCATGAATCTCGTACAGCCAAACTAGGAGTCAGGAAGGTATTTTACTTCAAAATATCTGCATGAATTTTGAAACTGATTTTCAACCGGATGTGTAGAAATGCCCATTTTTCTGTTTTCTGGGTAGTATTATGTTTAACTCATTGGGGGTTTTGCTGTCTCTTTAATAAAATACCATTTTTCTCATTCATTTCTGAGCAGTTTAATTTTGCTAAAATAAATTAATAGAAATTCTTCACTGCGGTGAGAGACAGAACTTTTCCTCCCCCTTTTCTTGAGTCATTTCAATCCATACAGCGTATTGATAAGCAGAGCAAAAGCCAGCAGGGAGACAGTCCCCGGCAGCAAAGGCAGTGCTCCCGACCCTGCCTTGCTCCGCAGTGCGCACGCAGGCTCCATCCCCAGCGCAACTCCCCAAACTAAAACCACAGTACTTCTAACGCTCATCTCACAAGGCAGTTTGGGATAGACAAACACTGCTTAAAAACATCTCATTAAGGGCTGAGAGGGAAACAATTTTTATAGGGGGTACAAAAAAGAGACAATAAAGGGACATTCTTACAGTTCTTCTTGATGCTTGAAGACTGAGACATTTTTGGTTTATTTTGCTAACCTTTTCTCCAATGTTCAGAATTTTCCAGCCCAAGAAAATGATTTTATTTCTATTTTATATTTTTTACTACCTCACTGTGCCTATAAATGTTGAGTTTCAGGGATTTCATAATAATAAAAATATCAGCCAGAGACATCAGCACTGTGGAAGTTTTACAAAATTCTTTTAATAATGGATTAAAATCAAGCAAGTTAAATATGTCAAGCAGTGTCACTTGCATGCTAACTTACCTAATGGGAAAGACTTAGTGCACTGTCACTACAAAGATATCAGCTCAAGAAACTTCACTTGCTCACTGCAGTGAGAAATAACCAACACCAAGAGATTTATATGACCGGTATCTCTTCTCCCTACTAACAGTTAGCAAGTGTACGCCAAGCTGGTACGAAGCATTGCTATCTCTTAAAATGCTGTGGAGCTATCAGCTTTTCAGTCAGTGTGTGAATCATAAGGCTGCGTTAAGATGAACGCATTTAATTGCGTGAAGAGGGTATTTCCCAGTGTTTGCTTAAACCTTAGAAAAACAGCCCTTTGCTTGTCGGTTGTCACTCAAGATTGTAGTAGGGAACGAACAGCGAGCAGGAGCGCACGGGAGGAATATCGCTGGGAAAGGGTCTGGGGTACCACTTCAATAGTAAAACTTTAGGAAAAATGTTGACCGTGTTTTCTTGCAGTTTAATTTCTCATTCCCCGAAGTGCTGTACTTGTTTTAAGTTGCCGATCTGAGGCCCGAAGCCAGCCAAGCCTTCGAGCCGTGGCTGGGAAGAAGGGGTTCCTCCTGGTCATCAACGTGGCGTGGGTCAACCAACACTTGACATTGCAGCCTGGCCAGGTTGTGGAGCCGGGGTGCTGCTGGCTGGGGCCAAAACAGCTGGGATTTGTGTCAACAATCCCCGCTGGGTCACTCCAGGGTGCCCATGGCACCCAGCCCTACAAGGTGGGCACCTACAAGCAACTTTGCTTCTGGGACTTTTGTAACTCATGCAGCATCCAGGACCACTCGCTCCTCTTCTCACCCCCAGAGCTATGACAAGGACACCACGCAGTCCCCATGTCGCTCCCCGCAGGATTTGTCCCTCTGCAGGGACACTGTGCTGATGGCTCAGGACGTGGCAAAGCCCACGCCAGCCCCAGACCGCATCCTCGCTGCCCCAGATCCAGGGGAGTGAGGCAAAGGGGGCGGCTGCGTGCTGAGCCAGGGAGAGAAACACGGGCTCCCGCAGCCGCTGCCTCCTATGCGCCAAGAGAGTGATGCTTTCTCCCTTTTCATTACGTGGGTTTCTTAATAAAAACTGAAAGAGCTTTTTTTTTCCAGAAAATGAACCCCAGGGGCCCAATCAGTGAAATACATTAACCTTTCAACTGTCAGCCCCCCTCCCCTGAAATTAAGCAATACCAGCCCTCGAAACGGCTAAATTACCTCCTTATTTTTTAATTGTGTAATGATGGTCCAACAAAAAAGGAGCAACTCAGGACTAGTAAATATTCAATGAAGAAATTTATTGTAGTTCTTATAAAGGGAATACCCACAGCTTTCTTCACATGGACTTAAATCAGGCAGAAACTAGAGCGATAGGCATAAAATGAAATAAGGGACGCATTATTTCTAGTGGGATTTACATCACCATTTGGTCTAATTATTCCTGATATTTCACCCATCATATTAGAAGCTTCTTCAGGGAAAGAAATAACAGTTTGTCTCCTTGAGAACAAAGAACAAAGTGTCTCTTTGCTCTCAAGAAGCTCAGCTATCATTATGAAGAGAAAGAATCTGTCCATTATCAAGAAATCCCACTAGAAATCTTGAATATCTTACCAAATAATTCCTGAGCACACTAAAAATACCAGCAAATGAAAGAAGCAGAAACTATGGGACCTTGGAAAATAGAGGAGGGATCACGGATACTCCACGACCCACTCATTTTTTTTCTCACAGAAAGATATTAGTCCAAAAAACAAACTGTGCCTGGCATGTACAGTTAATCTAAGCAAGATAGCCGCCACTCCTTTCTATTCCGTGTTCAGCAAGGTACACTTTCAGCTGTATCTGTGGCCCTGGATTAACTGGTGGGAATGCATTTGCATACATTTGCACGGTGAGTAATTCGCCATGAGTGATTATGTATGGGACCCTCTCACAGGACGTATGAACTTTTCAAGATTGGATTTCATGAGGACTGGCTGGTAAACCTTAGGAGGAATTTAATACGGATCTAGGACCATGCACAGCTTTCAAGAATATAATTTCTTTGGACATATGTAAGAGTTCTTTGTTCTGGATCTTGTATTTAATACTGCAGTATCTAGCAAAAAGCATTTTAAATGAGTGTACAGAGCCATGGGGTTCAGGTGCACTAATTTGGCAACTTCCTAAACAGGATCTTGCTGGGTCAACTCATGAACTGGGAATATCCCCAGGTCGGAGGGAAAGAGCAAGCATTTCCCAGCATCCTGCCGTGGTCCTGCACCTTTGTAGGCAGTTGCACTTTGAAAAATGAAGGAAAATAAAACCTCAGCATGCAGAGATAAGAGGGCTCAAAACATCAGCTTTGTGGAGAACATATTTTTGCCTTTTTCCTAAAATAAAGGAACTTCTCCAAATCTTTCCAAAGGTCTTTTTCAGTCCCTAAACAGACATACACTGTTCAGTCACTGCCAAAGGGGATATTGAACATATTTTTGACCTTGTATGTAGATGTTGTTTAAATACATTCAGCTTTATTGCTTGTGAAAATCATTGGCCCTTGAAAGTAGAGTTCTTAAGTTGAGCAGCAGTGGCACGATTTGTACTGGTACACGGTGCTGAACATCTGGGAAACTCCACCAGTTAATCAGGGCTGAAGTATGCAACAGCAGATCTCTGTTTCGGTGTGTGGGAGTGGGGTTCTGCCCCAGTAAGGGGTTTCACGGCAACATGCTGTTATGTTATGAAGAATTAAATACTCCCTCGGATAGTTTGCACAGTTCCTGTTGAAGTCGGTAACAAATCGGCTCCGATCTGTGAGAGAATATAGCGTGGAGCTTGGATGTGGACTTTCTGTGGTTACTGTGGTCCTAAAAGCATCTGTAAAGGATTGAGTATCTCAAGGAATAGCTGCCCTTGCCTTCTATTGAAAGCAATTGCAAGTGGGATGCATGCCCTAAGATGTGATGTTAGTGAAAGCTGAGCATAGTCCCAGATTGCAAAATCAGGCCAGAATGATGAAAACATTTGTATATGTGCTACCCTTTTATTTTCTTTGGCATGCTCTAGGTAACCTCTGACCTTTTCTTTCCCCATCTAAAGCTGCTCTTTGTTTGAATGGAAACAGAATGTGAAAATGATGACAAAGGGATTTTTAAAAAAAACACAATAGCAAAAAAACAAAAGCAAGTGAACTTTCACTGAAATCTAGTACCCTATCGAACTCTTACACATGTATGCAAAGAGAAAGTTTCAGCATTATGAAAGGACTTTATACAAATAAACGCGATAAGCTGAGAAATATTCCTGCACTTGCGTGGGGAGCCATGCCAGTCCATGGTGGGGGCACACAGGCACGCCGCCTGTTTTCTCAGGTAGCGATGGAGCACCCCAGGCTACGCTGTGTCTCTGGGAAGTGCTGTCATTACCACCAACAAACTCTTGTTGGATTGATAAATGTGAATGGAAATTATCAGCAGGCCAAAGGAGCTGCAACATTAAGAACACAAAGCTGTTTCCTGGGATCTCTCCAAAACTCTACCTGCCATACACACATCAAGAAGGATAGAAAGAAAATTCATTCTAATTCAGTTAAGACAGCTTTAGAACAAGGAGAGTTTAACTGTTCGCAACTGCTTTGATGTACAAGAGATCAGTGCGTTTTCCTGTGGGCAATGCACAGAGAAGCACTGTCTCCAGCGTTGGGCATGGAGAAGGCCATGGGATTTCCCCTACCAGGTGCACTGCTCCACTAGCAGTCACAGTTCACCAGCTGCCAAGTAGAAACTCAACACTTGCAGGCATGAAACCTCTTCCCAGGTCATCAAGACGATTATTCCTCCCCTTTCCCCACAAGGAAATATAATGCTCCATTTCTTCAGTTTATAGCTTCTGCTCCAAAGCCAACTTCCCCTAGTACTGCCTCAACCGCCCCCTCTCCCTCCCCTAGTCTACTTCTTTTTAAAGGAGTGGATCCGATGCCTTTGCTTTCTCATTTCTTTTCTAGAAAGATACCTTTCCCACAAAGTGTTTTTGAAGAACAGCTGAATCAACTGGAACCTTCCAGCTCCCATCCTTCTCTTGAGCATAAAATGTGTTTCGCCACACTCATTAAAGTGTTAGCAACTCCCTTGCCTGGTGATAGAGCTTCTTGCAGGTGAGGCACGGGACATGTTAGGGTCCTTGTCAGCTTATGGCTGGTGGGTTTCTGCACTTGGTGAATATGATCAGAGTTCACTGATGTGTGTCTGAATCATCATGAATTTGAACAGCCTTTGCATTGTGTTTCAAATGCCTTACGTGCTAGCTGAGCCTGTCTATAGTCAATATTCCAACATCAAAGGGTCAGAATCGCCTCATCTTAGTTATTCTGATGTGTTTTTTTCCTTGGGGTGGGTTTCTGGGTGAGTCTTGCTTCTCTTGTATTTAACCCATTTAAAAGATTTTACTTTCTTGCTTCCAGGACCTGTTAGAAAAAAAAAAATCAAGGGATGATATTTCACAGATCAATGTGGACTACTGCCAAACCTCTATCCCCAAATACATTCATTGTTGCTCTCAAAAAGATGTTGTACAGAAAGAATACAGTGCCTTTTAAATGTTTTGGGGTTTTTTTTGGTTGTTGTTTTTTTTTTAAATTGAACTACTATGTGCAACACATTTACCAAGAACTCTTAATTATGATGCTGGAGAGAGCTCACAAATGTGTATCCACGTCAGCACCGACTCTCACTTCCTCTACTTTAAAAAATGTAGTATTGAAGAGTGAATAAGGAATCTCATTCTATATTTGCATATTCAGAGTTCAACATACATTTTTAAAAAAATCTATCCCAAGTTCCAGATGCTGCAGGAAATGTTAAAATATGGTCCATCTAAAAAAAAAAAAAAAAAGGCTCTGCAGGGTTCAAGACCAAAACAAAGCAGAACAAAAATAGCCAGTTGCTTGGACCCCAATTACTTTTCATGAACTACAGATAGCCAGGATCAAAGGTGTTAGCTGTGGAGGAGTCTTTTTCAAATTAGAGGTGACTATCATAGTCAGAATGAGCAGGCTGTAGGTCAGCAGCAAATTTTGCTCCAAAATTATTGACAATCACTAAGTTAGGGCATGTGTGCACCATCTCTCAAGGAAACAAAAGAGCAGAACTTTACTGTAAGTAAAGTTTTCTCCAGCCAAGAAAAGGAGGCGCAGTTATCAGATGCAGACTGATTCCTGTAAGTAACGTGCTTCTGTTTCTTAGATTTTAAAAAGCCAGAGAAGCTTGGTAAAAGCGGAAAGATTTCCTTCAGTAGGAAGTTTGTTGCTTTCTAGACAGGGTGAAGGAATCTGGGATTCAAATCAACAGTGCTAAGAGCTCCTAGTGCTTCAGGAACTAGGGATTTCATTTTGGCATCCTGAGAATTAGGTACTAGGGTTAAAGGCCTTTAATATAGATGCAAGAATGTAGGTTGAATTTCCAGCAGAGCTGGCTATGCTGGGGAGACTGATACCTGCAGTACACAATGGAAAGCTGAGCACTTCTTTTATTGTTTTCCATCACACATCACAGGCAGCCCTGAGATCTTCCCGTAGTTGGGTGAGCATGTCTAGTGACAGCGTGGACTGAACAGCAGCAGGAGAAAGCATCCTTTCCACGCCATCCTGCAGTCTGATGGTGCCATGTCAGGAAGCAAAGCTGGTGTGGTGCTCCAGCAGTTACAGCAGCAATTCCCCATTGCCTTCTTATTCATTGTGGTACAACAGTAAGTCATAGCAAGAAACTCAGAGCCATGCAAGGCCTCACACCTCCACTGGTTTAGTAATGGGTATCTGTTGTCTGCCTGAATTACATCATTTTAGGATGAAAGATAGCAATGCCTTAATAGTCTACCACTTCCTAGGAAGTGAATAATTCACCATATTACTGAAAGCACAGGAGGAATTTACTTAAGCAAAATATAATAACTTAAGTAGGACTTTGGTTACTACATCTTCAATTTTGCAGAAAGTGGCACAAACACTTTAAATATTTAAATAGTAAGGGTTTCAAAGTCCTGTATATTAACCCACATCTGCTCCCATTAGTGGGAAAGGTAACAAAACAGAAGCCAGTGGTAAGCACTGATGAAACTCCCAGGTGAAACGATAAGATTTTGGGTTTGTGTGTCAATCAAAGGTTGCCTCCAGCACAAGTTCTTCCACCTCTAAGCAGACAGTCACACAGTATTGAAGCAGAGGGAACATACCACCTCTGAATTACCACACTCCCTTACTGGAGCCCTTTGGCAGTATTTCGCCAGACTCCTGCACTTGGCTGTGCTGCTAAGAACAAGCAACTCAGTGTGGTGTGTCTTCAACCAAGATGCATAAAAAAGACTGGGAGAGGAGATGACCATATTCATAATGTAATAACAGTGTGTTTCACATGGAAATAGCATAGTTAGTTAGAATGGAGAAAAAGGGCAAGTACAGCTCCTCAGTGAATCCTTCAATAACAAGTATTCTGTGAGATGAAACGTATCCTGACCCAAATCTTATCCCTACCAGAATCACCCTTACAAAATCCTGTCTTCACTGCAAGCAGGACACCAAAGAACCAGACTTGTTTATATCTAAACTGTTGAAATTTTGTGGACAGTGTTACTAGCTTGACTCAACATTTCTCCTGGCCTTTAAAACACTTGTGATTAGCCAGAGAACTGGCAACAGCTCCTCAGGCTGTGCATTCTCTTTCCGTGTTACAAGGCTCCCTGTCCTATTTGTTCAACCCATCTTTTCCCTCTGAAGCTCCACAGTTCTGAGCAGTGGAGTCTCTGTGCATTACTTACATTATTAATACACAGTTATCTAAGACTTTGCACTAACCCCTACCAGAAAAAAAAGAAAAAACAAAAAAACAACCAAACCTGACAGCAAAGAAACTGTGAAGAACAGTATAACTAAGAAAGCCCTGTTATTTTGGGGTATGCCGTGCTTTACTGCTACCGTGAGCTCAAAATGCAGCTTCTCCTGAAATACAGAGAGCTGACACATGCATAGGTACCCTATTTAGAAGTGCCCCTATAATAAATATTACTCTTTAGAACAGGGAAGGCAGAGGACATTCATATTCAAATGCAGTTATTGATACATAGATCATAGAACGGTTTAGGTTGGAAGTGACCTTGAAGATCATTGAGTTCTAACCGCCCTGCCATGGGCAGGGAAACTTCCCACCAGACCAGGTTGCTCAAAGCCCCATCCAGACTGGCCTTGAACACCTCCAGGGAGGGAGCCTCAACAACTTCTCTGGGCAACCTGTTCTAGTGTCTTACCAGATAGATGAGTAAAAATTATTCTAATCTTCATGGCTATCACATTTATAATGGAAGAAGATTAAGCCACAAACTTTCCCTTTGACTGTAACCCTATTTCTGGCCAGGGAAGCTACCTGACTGCTGCTNAAATAGAGTTGAGAGATGGCTCTTCTCAAAGAGCTGCAAACTTCCCAGTACCACAGACCCAAGGAATAATTGCATCTCTTTGTATACAAGAGTCACTGGGCCCCCTGCAATACCCTACAGCTGTATCCAGCCCAGATGTGCCTAATTAATTACTTAATTTTCATAGTTAATGACATCTGGGGAGGAAGGAGTAGTGAAGACTTGGAAGGAGAGTTTCTAATGGCTGGGCTTTGTTTTCTCCATTCATAACAGAGCAGGGAGCATAGGAGCATGTCTACTTCAAAAATGGTTATTTTAGGGGAGAAAGGGTAGGAAAAAGAGTGTTTCCACTGACAGTGCTGTGCTACCTGGGGTGCTGGATGTCCCAGAGAGAGGTCACTGGAGCAGAGATTGCTCCCCAGTACCTCTCCCACTCAGAGGTTATCAATGAAAAGGTCCTGCATATCTTCCCAGTTTCAGGTACTCAAACATCCTTTTCCACCACTGTATCACTGCAGGCGACAGCAGAGGGACATCCAGCAGATGATGCAAACACGTATGTCATTTTAGAACACTTGATGCTATTTTATGTGTCTGCAGCTATTCGTGCGCTTAAGTGCCATACAACAAATGCTTAGAAAAGTTCACGGAAGGAGTGATCAATCGAATCCCATCTGAGTTACCTCTTGGTCTCTCTGTTTCCCCTGGTTCCTTTGTTACACTTCTCGCATTTGTATACAGACAACTTAGAAACTTTCCTAGGTGACCTTTGAATCTCTGCCTTTCTTCCTTTGTTCCATTTCCCGAGTTTTTCACTTAATGTTCTCTCTGCACTTTTTTCGTCTTTATGGATCTTGCATCATCTGTATCATCACTTAAGATTTTTTCCCTGTTGTCCAAGTATTTACCTCAGCAGCCTCTTCCTCTCTTGTGGTCTCTGCCCTTGGTAGGCAGTAATCCTGGCCTTGCCCTTCAGCCCATTTCTTCAAACGCTTCACTTCCTCTATGGCGCTGTTTCTGATGGTACTTGGTTTTCTTTCTGTTCAAATTAATTCCATCCTACGTCTTACTGACATGTTCCAAAATAAGCCCTAAATGTCCAATAAAAGTAAAAACCTCCTACGTTAGGTCCTACTCTGCAGCTCATGAAGTCAATGGAAAGACTCCCATCAGCTTCCAAAGATTTGGTCTGATTTACGCAAGTTTCTGATTCTTTCTTGTGCACATTCACACAGTTGCTATTTATAAACTGTGGCTTTCACATTGCAAAATATTTGGGACTCTGTTCTCACAACCTTGGAGAATTCTGAAAAGGAAAAAGGTGGTGGTGGGGGATTTTTTAGGATCAAAATGAAAATCTGAACAGAGTGGGATTGTTAACAGAGAATTTAACTTTGGTAGTAAGTGATTTTGTCCTGGGGGACAGTCTAGGTTCAGGAGACTTCTGCCCTTGGCTATTTTCTCTTCCAAATTTAATGGCATTGTTCATTTATTTTTGATGTTGCTAACATATTTGGAAGCATCCCTTGTGACTTCTGAAAGGGATATTATTTCTGCAGGTGCTGAGCACTTATGAAAAACTCCTAACGTGCTGATTGTCTTGATGCCCTAAACTAAAAGCACCCAAATCCCTAATTGCTTTTGAATCTTTACACCAATGCATTTTGTTCTTTAGTTCAAAATTAGTGATGATGTTATAGAAGTGAAAAATAGTCTCACGATTAAAGTTTCCAAAACAGCTTCAGAAATATTTGAGCAAGTCGAAACCGCTTCAGTCTGGGGTGACAAAATCACTTGAGACCTCATTGTAGCCCAGCAGCTCTGGTTGGCCCTTGGAGTGGCTTTGGTTCATGTTCATGTTTTTGGTCTTTGCAGAAAGTGTAAGTCCAAAATCAATGAAGCACAGCAGCTTGAGAACATGAAGCTCTCCCAAAATACCCAGAGAAGGCTTATTCCTGCTAACTACCTGGTAGAGGCAGTGAGTTTTGTCATAGTAATAGTGAAACATTCTTAATATCAAAAAAGAAAAAGAATGTGGTGTCTGAGTTACTATGGAAATTTTACTTGCAAAGCAGAAGACTAGAGAGTCAAAAGAAATGTTACCTTCTTGCAGTGTGGCCTTTCTGCCACCATCTTGTCCGTTGACTACTTTGTTAGTGACACCTGTATTATTATGTGATAAGAACTGAATCCTTCAACTTTAATGAAGGCCCTGGAATAAATTCCCATTTGGAGAGAAAGGGTGTTTCAGCGTATGGTATCTTAACCTCCTCGAGCTCTTAGGAAGATATTCTTCAAGAACAGGACATGGTATACCTAACGGAGCTTCTTTATTTTGTTCTTCTAGTGTAGAACTAAATAAGCAAAAAGTATGTTTTATTTCTTGACAAAGGCCAAATTCCTTCTTTTATAGCAGTCTGAGCCTTACACGGCACATTTCACTGTCTGATTCCAGCTAAAGTGGAAGTTGAATCAAGTCTATGTGGTTGTATTGATTTTAAGGTTTGATTAGAGAGGTACTTCAACCTGGGTTTAATTTTATGTCTGTGAACAGTCATTGAACTCAGCAGGAAAACTCATGGCCACAATCTGATGTGTATTCATGAGCATTTTTTAAGGGCAAAGGAAAGGGCAAACATCTCAAGCAATTTTGAAAGAGAGGCTCAGACGCAGTAGGCTATTACACTAAATAACATAAGAACAGGTCTTCCACTGGTAGAAGTGTGAAAAGGGCCACTGAAGTCAAAGATATTGAGTTTACAAGATTTGAGCACCTGTTGTGTTGTTACCACAATGTTACTAACAGGAGCTGGGCAGAAAATGCAAAAATAATTTAATCCTTCCAAAATCTGTTGAAGCTGTTCTAATTCCTTAAAGCTTGATTCGGAAGAAAAATGTTAACATTCCAAAAGCCCCATTTTGTCATACCTTGTTTGGGTATTGGACAAGATGACCTCCGGAAGTCCCTTCCAACCTCAACTATTCAGTGATTCTGTTTTCTTCCTCTTACCACTATTGTAACTTTTAAAAGTGTTTTCTCTGCCAGGTGCACAACTGAAAAAAATATGAAGGAAAATGGGAGATGACGGGGAAACTGTAACTGTTATCATAACAATGATAGTATAAATCTGTACTACTTGGTAGTCAGCAGGAAAAGAAAGCAGAAGAAAAGTGGCGAAAATCAAATCCCAAGTGATTGAAATGTTCTGACTCTCAAAAAACAAAAGCAGCATGTTTTCTGTTGCATTTCACTTGAGACTGTTTTGGAAAAAAATAGAAATATATTTTAAAAATATTAAAAACCTGATTTTAAAAATGTTTTCATAAAGAACCCACTGTTTGTCAAGAAAACTGTAAAATATTCTCTGACATATCTAATGTCAGTATCTGCATTTTCTCTTATTTTTCTAGTCAGGATCAGAAATGAAACCAAACAAAACAGAACAAATGTTAAAATCTGTAATCTTTCTGACACCCTCTGACAGCTTGAAAGAAAAACGTGATAACCTTTCTGCTACTGAACACCTTGTTTTGGTAAGGGAGCTTGAAATTGAACTTGAGGATCTTCACCTTATGAACATGGTTCAGCATCATCCCTATAGAATGATGACTATAGAAATCACACTCGGGGACCGGTAACAAAATGTGCAGGCAACCAAGCCAATAGCAGAGAAAGGAAGGAGCTTGAAAAAGGGAGTGGAAGAAAGGGGAATATTTTGTTGCGGCTCTCTCTCCCTCTCTTTGTCTGCTTTGTCCCTTAAGGTTCAGCTACACAGGCCATATTGTGTGAACTCGTCTTTGATATCAATGGGGACATCTACTTAAAAATTGATGGCATGATATGGCCCCAGGTATTTAAATTAACGAGATGTTAAATACTCTGTAGTTTTATCTGTAATTAGATGACACGGATGCAACTTGATCCCAAGAATGATTTGTAATATTCTGGATTGTCCACTTAGGGCTTGGGGCCTGATTCACCGTCTGCTAACACCTATACGAGTCTTTCCTTTGACATTTTTGGAAGAGGCGCCCCTGGCTCACTCACACATAGCTCACATTTATTTTTCTACCCTTTTATCAACATCTATATGCAGATGTCTGATCTCTCCTTTCCACTATCTCAAAATATTTGGTGAATAATAAGTGAATGTCCTTATTTTGGGGGTAATTTCAATTAATTTTTAACTGCTTTTTTCTCTGTAGTTATATTTCGCCATTTCATGCCTGGCTAATTGTCAGGTTTTGTTCAATATTTACAAGTTTTGCATTAAGCAGGATTTCTTATGCTAATCTTCTTCATCTAATATGCTCACTAGAGGGGGTTGAAAAAAGTTGGAAGTTTTTCAGAGAAAAAAGTATCCGTAACGTTCCGAGTCCTTTCAGGCAATTTTTTACTCAAAAGGATCCGTTTTTACCTTTCTCCTGCCTAGCAGAAGCCAATTTCAGACTCGGTACATATCCTAGGATTATCCACACGACTGCAGTATTTAAACACCTCCTGGTCAGTGCCACGTGTGCCTGGCAGTGTCCTTGGCAGGACTTTGAGTGCTGCGCTTCCAGGAAAACCCATGGCATGGTCTTGTCTATGGGTCAAACAAAAGTCAGTGTTGGAGCCAGGCATGGGAACCCTCTTTCAGACTTCTTCCCTGCTTGAACTAGATCTTCCTCTGGAGGAGACGGGAAGGCAGAAAGTGAGTTAGCACTGCTCTCATCACCCCACCCTTAATTTCCCCACGCTTATCTCAGGCTGCTGCAATCTTCCCCTCGGCATCGAGAGCAAAACTGATGGGGTTGGGAGGCTGAGAGCTCCCTGGCTGGGTGTAAAGGCCCTTCAGAGCAGATAAAAGGCATTAGGATTATAGTATTAGGAAGCCTCAAATTATGTGAACGTTATAAGTAAATAGGCAAATAGCCAACAAGGAGGGAGAGAGAAACAAGGCAGGAGTGCAAATGGCATGCTGGTGCACGCGGGGCATTGCCAGGATTGCTCCCACTGGGAACTTCATCACGCTCAGCTCAGCCCCGCGTAAACATCCCGAGCGAAGCACCTTCTGCAGCTTCTTTGGGGAAGCTGTTCCAAGGCTCATTGTTGTTTTACGGCCAAAACCAGAAGCTCCTGAGATTGCATTTGCGTCTCCCTTCTGCTCCGTATTGCCCCATTTCTCCGTAGCGGAGTCCCTCGGGTTTGCTGCAAAGGACTCCCTCCCCTCCGGTGCGCACAGCCGCTGCGTCGGGAGGGGGGCTGCCTTGTCACTTGCTCAGTCTATGCATATTTCAGTCTTTTAATCTTTCTCCCCAAGCCAGTCCTAGCAGTCCCTTCGCCGCACTCGCAGCCGGCCCCAACTCCTCCAATTTGCCTGTGGTAATGAGGTGCCCAGTGCCAAGCGCGCTGCTCCAGGTCCAGCCTACATGTGCTCTGCGCAGGGGGACCGCTGCCTTGCTGACACATCGCCGTCTTTTCTTCCCCTTTTTTTTTTTCCCTTCAGTGATCATCATTCAAAATTAAAATAACATGGAAAGGCAAAGCAACTGAAATCAAAATCTAATGCATAATTAGATACAGCATGAGACAACAAACACGTCTTTGCTATCTGCCTCTGTATTGTAAACAATGATTACTTTACATGTTCAATGTGCCATGAAAGAAGAAAGAGCCTCTTGTGATGTTTTGTGAGAGCTTTGACTACATTTGCCCACTTTTCAAACAACAAAAAAATAAACTCACACTAACAAGGTGTATGTTTTCAGTCCTAAAATATGGGGTCACTCTCTGTTAAGGGGTCCATTCAATGATGAAATGAGATCAAAATGGTTAAGGCCACTGAAAGAAAGCAAGAAGGATTTGTCTGAAGTTCTGGTATACTGGCTATTATTTCAACCAAATAAGGATGCCTGGCTTTATTCTTCATGCTCCCTTGCCCCTTTTGAAAAACTGAAAAGAGAAAGGAAATGGCTAAGTTGTATCATCTATTACCTTGATGAGTGCTTATAACTCTTGATTCAGAGTTAATCATTAATCCAGGTTTTTGTGGCGATTGTTTTAGCTATGAAGTTTCCACATGAAATTTGTGCAGCACATCGGCATGGAAAAGAAAAAGCCAAATGCAAAAATCAAACAAAGTGATTAGAGAGGGTGGATGTGCATGTGTGTATAGATTTATATATCCCGCTGGTTTTATTTTAATGCACACATGAATATTTGTATATCTATGTCAAAACTGCTGACCCTTAAATTGGAAGTGCTTTCTTGCTCAAAACCAGATTGCTTTGATCTATTATTTTTTAATGTATTTATTCATTTATTCTGTCCAGGCTCTGATACTCCTACTTATTCTGAGCAGTACTCTCAAATTGGGCAAAATATTGTTCTCCTAATCTCTTGTGTATTAAAAAAAATATTTTTTTGCTCATTTTGACAAACAATGAAAAGCCTGAAAACTTCTGTAAAGCAAAAAAATTATATCACTTCAGGGCTGCGGAAACCTGTTTATGTTTTGATCATTCCCAGACATTTCATTTTAGTACTGGGATTGTTATTTTTGTATGCTAATTAACGTACATTTCAAACAATCTTGTTTTGAACTGAAAAAATGGATTTTTTTTTGTTTTGAAACTTATGTTCCAACAATTAAAAAAACTATTTAATTAAAAATGCAAAAACATAAACATTTTCCATAGAAAGCCTTGATGACAAGAAATCAGGCCTTTTCACAAAAGGCTTGTTTTTTGGTTTTGGTTTTGTTTTTTCTATAAAAAGCCATGACTATCTCTAGCAATAAAAATGTGATGTGGAAAAGGGGTGATCTTTAACTATTCCTGATGTGGCACAACTGAATCTAGTACAATTTCATATACCATGACTCACCCACTAAAACCCACTAAGATTTTATGTGAGGTGAAAATAAAATTAAATGCTAGAGTATTAAAGTATTACCCTTGGAGAGCAATAAAAGACACTTTTGAAGAACCCACTTTATATAAACGTCTGGGTGTGAGTGTATGCACATGTGTGTGTGTCCCTGTGCACCTCATATATACCTTATCTCTCTGTCCATCCGTCCATCCATCCAGTCATGCATGGTCTTTACTCCAGGACAAATAACTCAACTTCCTTTTGGACGGATCTGCTTATTATACTCATTTAAGGGAATATGATCTTTTGTTGACTTGTTTATACTCCATCCATGGACATGGCTATTAATATATTAATTAATCCTGCTAAAAAGTCACACCTCTTCTTTCTAGATTGTTTGTCCTCATTTTCTATTATTTAACATCAGTCTTACTAAACCATCACATTTTGTTTTACTGACTCAGATCCTGAATCAAACATCTATTTCTTAAGAGTTTTCCAGCAAGTATATTTCATCTGCGCGCTAAACTCTTGTGGTTAGATTTAGGTCTTGAATGATTATTATTCAGAAACAGCAAACTATTCAGCTTGAAACAAGAGCATGACTTTTTCTAGGTTTATTAAAATTGCATTAAGGGGTTTGGGTTTTTTCTAAACCCAGTACTTAGAATGGCTGGAATTGTAATGTGTTTATATAAACTGTATTTCTGCAACCATTGACCAGGGTAATAAATAATTTATTCAATATTTCTTTAAATACTATTTTGTTTTGTTTAAACCCAAGGTTAGCCATATATATTTTAAAGCATTGCCTTCCTCTGCCTTTTCATATATATGTATATAAATATATTTAAAAGGTTATTATGGTAAAGATAGATGAAAAAAATCTTCAATTTTCATCTCTCCTAGCTCATATGTTGTGGCTCCAAAATAAATGTTCTGAAAATTTTTAGTAAGAAATTAAAAACTGTTACCTTAGTTGATCATTATACTTATTTTGTGCATCTCCTTCCCCAGAGTAAAATGAATGGATTCAAATAAACGTGGCAGTGGGCTGGATACAATATGCCCATTGTGAATAAAACACCCGGAGAAGTAATAGTTCTTGTTTGTTTATTTCTGTTAATCGTGAGGAGAAGCCGCTCAGGTGGGACCAGGCAGAGCAGTAGGAGATGGTGGGATGGGAGCTGGGCTTGGGTCGTGCTCCCTCCCCGACAGATGCTCTCCGATACCTGCATGGCTGTGTCCCCGTCGTCCCTTGTGCTCCCCCAGGCAGCGGCAGCGCTGCCCAGCTGTGCCAGCAGGCACATGCACTGCAAGAGCATTTTCTGCAAGAATACTGCAGCTTCTTAAAAAGAACAGATTTTCTCAGAGACTAATCCAGCTAAGGTGCTCCCCGAGTGTGGGCTCTCTTCCTCCTCCCTGCACACACACACACACACAGAGGTACACGTACACACACATGTACACACACACACACGCACTTGCCACCCCTGCCCTAACCCCTTGGCATTCCCCGCATCCTTTCAACTGCCTCTGCTATCCTCTGCCCCCATCTGAATAGCACGGTCGATTAACGGGAATTGATGGATCAAGGCAAAATGCCCAGCAGCTATAATTTTCCCATCCCACCCCAGGCAAAATTTTTCCTACATGAATGAAGCTGGGAAAAAAGGTAAAAAAAAAAAAAAAAAAGATTTTGACAACAGCCCCCAAAGATAACGTGAAGAAGCTGGTACATGCATTTGATTAAACTGCACAGACACCACCAGCTCTAGGGTTTTCCTAGATCTGAATCCCATAGCGCTTCCCATCAGATTTAAAGCCCCCGTCCCTCAACATCTCTTTGCAGTGAGTGCAACAGCAGTGAGAAAAAAAGCAACCAAGCCATCCCTTGAAACACTTTCTAGCCTCTCTTGCTTCCTTCTACCTCCGTCTGTGCTGAGAAGATGCTTTTGCCCAGTGGGACCCCAATGTTTAGTTTGGCCCCAGCCAGAGGAGACAGGTCTCTGGGGTGGGCGAGGGGACCACAGCTGCCCCCAGCTCTCCCACAGCCCTGCTCCCGCCGTGCTGAACGGTGCTCTCCCGCTGCTTTCACGTGTCATGAACAATTGCTCTCATCGCTCATCATATTGAAGTTGTCAGGGCTCTCTGACGCCGATAATTTGTGTGAGTTGATCATACTTTGGTAAATCAACAGGTCGTGACCCCTGACCCTTCAGGCCGGTGGCTGGCTGAGAGCCACCTACAAATCTTATGACAGGGACAACAGAGAGGCTGTGAACTGCTCAAGTGCTCATGTCTATCAGCTGCCACCAGAGAAGCCCGTCCCCTCTGCCCTCCGCTGCTGGAGATGTGCTTTACTGCAAGCACAACCCTGACTGTCAGTCCGTCTTAATTTCTTCACATCTGTTTGGGTACATATACGTGCGTGTGCATGTGAGCTTTTTTTTAAGTTTTTATTTTCACTGCAGTCACTCAGAACAAACTTCAGCCTCCTCCATATGTTTCACATAAAGGATCCCAGCACAGGAGATAAAAGGAACACTGCTCAAGGTCCTCCTCCAACACCAATGAATTGCACTCACCCTAGATGCATGCAGTGGTTAAACTTCCATGGTAGCTTTATGGGCTTCTTTTATAAAACTGTATTGACTCACACATTCTGAAGTGGTGGCTCTGACTTGTTATTTTCATTTAGGTACAGTATGTGTGTTCAAGATGCCTTTGGTCCTCTGCTTCCCCATTTTTTTTTAACTTATAGGATTCCTGACCGATGCCTTCAAGTACAGACTGTGCAAGGGAGGGTAACACGGGCATCTTTTATTACCCATGGTCTTCAATAACTCAGCAGCTAAACAAGCCAGAGGAGAAGAAGGGAGACCTATGAACTTTAGCATGAAGGATACTGTGCGGATCAGCTGGAGGGAAGGCAAGAACGAAGTGGGTTCAACTTGGAAACTGCAAAGTTGTTGAAAGTCGCATGCCCTGCAGAAAGGACTCGTCCAGCACAGAAAGAATTCTGTAGCAACTG
This sequence comes from Ibidorhyncha struthersii, assembly GCA_013398815.1. Lineage (NCBI taxonomy): Eukaryota > Metazoa > Chordata > Aves > Charadriiformes > Charadriidae > Ibidorhyncha > Ibidorhyncha struthersii. The sequence continues at coordinate 1,010,264 of VZSZ01000698.1, forward strand.
GGAGTTGCAGGCACAGCTGGCTTAAAAACTATCACTTCTTATAGGAAAAGGCAAGGAGTTTCTTTTTTTAGCAGATTGTGCAAGTATTGTCTTTGGCTGATTCTTCTCAAGCACATGCACCCAGAGCTGACTCCTCCGCTTTCATGAGCGGTGCAGGTACGGTGGGAAGAGAATGGATGGTGTGAATTTGTAATTCTGATTACAAAGGCAACAGCTGGCTCTCCCTGCTTTGATTGCCAGGTGTTCATCTGATGCCACATGTTCATTTCTGTGCCTTTTATAAATATGCTGAACAAATGAAAATGCCCATATTCCCCTCTCCTGCACTTGAATTTAAATGCAGTGATGCGCAAAATAAACAGTATAAACTTAGCTGGGTGGGGAGCAAGCAGAAAGCCCAGCTGATTAGTCATGCAAATAAAGGAATTAAGAAGTTTCCACTGCCCTACACATTTTTCACAGAACTTTGCTATTCTTCCTGCACTTGAATTCTCCTGCTCAGCTGCTGGCTACTGCCCTGCTGTGGAGCAGGCTGAGCCCTGGCATGTGAAATGCTCCAACCTTGGGCCTGGATTCCAAGTTCAGTGATCCTCCAAAATAAGCGGAGGTGGCCAAGTTTCTCTCAGCCAGCACCGGAGCTGCTGTGGGCACAGAAGCCATTGAGATGGCCATTTTCCTTTGCCACATTGCCCATCTTTTGTTTGTACTCTGTCTCTTTAGAATGAGCTTTGGACTAACCAGAAGGATCTGCTTTTTTATTGATTTTATAATAGTGCCTAGAGATCCCTCTGTGCCCTAAGGATCTGGAGTGTGAGCTGTGCGAGAGGGCAGCTTGCCGCTGCCCCAAGGAACTAAGGCTTTCCCCTGTGGCAGAAGGAGGAGGAACAGAGCGAGAACATGGAGGAGCAGAAGACAAACCAAGAGTGAAGTACATCTGCCCTGCTCTGCAGCTGGTGCCATCTAGCTGTGCTCACGCACATGAACCTCTTCACTTTGGTAAGTCCTACCGATCAGTGCACAGGGGTGAACATGAGCAGCCCTCTTTTGCAGTCCTTTGGGCACACGTGACTCCAAAGAAGACCTTCCAGCCTGCACTTTCCCCGTTACAGCCATGGCAGAAATGCATTTCAGGATATGCCATACCATTCCCATGTCATTGCTACATTGGGCCTCCCCCATTTCAAGGCCATACAGCATCCCACAGGCATCTTGCTGTCCCAAGCGTTCCCCGTGATCTCCTACAAATGCAGATTGCTGTGTTCACCCCACCCATCCCAAAGTACCTAGATCTGTGACTGCCTTGCTGTTGCTTGTGGGACTGTACAAAACTCATGTCCTTCAGGGTGGGGCGTAGGGTGATGCTCACATCTGCTGCATCCCAACATGTGAACATCTATTGCCTGAACAGGAGGGTCCATCTTTACCAGGTAACGGCGGTAGCAGATCCAGCAGGATCTATCTGAGCCCAGCCCATCAAAACCAGAGACTGGTCATGGAGAGTGATGCATTAGTGATATCCTACAATGACAGCAAGGCTCGTCTCCTCCGCCCTGGGCGAATGGAAAGTATTTCAGCGAGCACAACGCACTGGGGTGATGAAATGCACGCTTACCATGTAACATTAAATCACAGCAAAAGGAAAAGTCTGACCTGCAGTCATCCGTGCAAAGATTATTTTACATGCAAAACAGCAGCTGAACACAATTGTTGTTCAGCTTGATAAAAAACCAGCAGAGTAGGAGAAAAGCAGAGGAATCCTGCACGTTAACTGGCACAGCTGCTGGAAAAACATACAGAGCGTAGACTCTCTCTGCCCAGGCAGAAATGAAGCATAATTGGCCCTGCTGCACTCTAACAGATGCTCAAAAACCTATTCACAGGATAAATACCTGTGTGTGTACATGTATAGGTGTACACCTGTGTACAGAAAACTGTGTTTATAACCTGAAGGTCTTTCTTCTGCCCCGTGAAAAAATTCAGTTTTTGACCAAAAAAATGTTTTCGGGCTAGAACCATTTGTATTAAAGCCCCCACATTTTTATAAACTAAAGTAACTAAAACATTACATATTTGAGTTTTCCCTTCAGCACATCTGAAGTTTAGGTTGAAACTTAAAAAATAATATTTTTTTAAAATTGCTTGGCAAAGGGACTTCTTTACCAGTATTTTTCCACTTTTTTAACAGTATATTTTCATTGTTAGTTATTGCCAGTGCAAAGTGGTTGAACAGTTGTAACAAATGAGAATGTGTAATGGCTATTTGATACTAGAAAAGAACTGAGTTATCAACAAAACCAATTTCATCCTGTGAACAGAGGAGATAATGTTTATGTCACGACAAATATTAAAACCACAACAAAATTAGATTCAAGTAGAAGAAATGCAAGATCTGAAAGAAAAAATATTCCAGTGCTAGTAATATTTAATGGAAGGAAGAAGCCAAGAGAGATAAAAGAACTTTAGGAGTGATAATGGGCAGAAACTAAGAATGGTTGCCACAGAATATGGCACTGAATAAAAAATTGGCAAAAAGACGTTGGGTACATAAGTGCAAAGAAATCACATCACTGGGAGGAAGGTCTTATCCATGACTAGCCTGACTGCAATCAAATTACACATTCATTTTAGGGTGTCATGTCAGCAGGGACATACAGCAGACCTAGTGGAAATCAGATGAAAAGCAACGACAATAGCAACTTCATCTTTCCATAGCTGTGGAAACCTGTTTTATAAATGAAATGTAAGGGATTACCATTTGTGTTTCACTTGGCTAAAAAGGAGATGGATTACAGATACTGAAGGAAATTCTCTTCTCTCTCTACCTCCCCCAACGTTCACATCAATTTGAGCAGAGCATGCTGGGGTAGGCAGGGAAAGAGAGACGGGAATTAAGAAATTCTCTTCTATCTTGTGGAGACCAGACTCTTGTGGAGTTATAGGAAATGAGAAAAGGGAAATTTTAAGCAGATTTCAGCCTGACTTGTTAGAAGCTTGACTGGACCAGAATCAGCAAATCTGCTCCAGGACATGTGCGGGGCTCTCAGGAAGCTGGGAGAGATGTTCATAGCACGCAGAACTAACCGGAGTTCTTCAAATGAAAACCTCTTGCCTAGTTGTTGGTTTTTTTTTTTTTTTTTACAGAAAGAGAGAGTTTTTTTCCTTTTTGATCCTTTTCCCCCTGTTTTAGTAGCTTCTACACCTCTCTATATTATTGGCATGGTCTTTTTTCCAGCTGGTAATTGTATCTGGCTGTAATTTGAGCAGTTTGGGCTTCTGCCTGACTTCTGGGAGCCCTCAGACCCAGCTGCAGCAGTGGCCTCTGAGGTAGGTGGGATCCTCTAAACTGGTGTTTTGCAGCAGGAGCGTTCTCTCTCTCTCTCTCTCTCTCTCTCTCTCTCTCTCTCTCTATGCCCGGTACCAGGAAGAAGGAATTCTACTGTGATACGGAGCCAGCCATGTATCCACTAGGGGTATGAGTTGTGAATAATACTGTTCCCTTTGAGGTAAAATGCTTATGTCACACTACATAACCCAAAGTAATGTTTATCATTGGACAGATCCTTGAAACCATAATAAAAAAAAAATGCATTACCCTAAATGAAATGCCATTATCCCTGTTTTAATAGCGTTGTTTCCAGATCAATGGTGAATTTTCATTTGTCCCTGCCTGACACTGCCCTTGGTGGGCAGCTTGCACAGGTGACCATTCCTCTACAGCCTTACAAGCCCCTTCCCTTGTCTCAGCATGATGACTTCTTAGCACCGCTGGTGGCTATCTCCGTTTGCTGGTGGTTGGTCCCAAGGCAGGTGAAGCTGTTCACTGTGTATCTAGCAGGGCAGATGAAAGGTGACACTCAGATGGAGTGAGGTGGCTTTCCTGTGCTTCGGTTACAGTCTCCAGTGCCCATTCAAGGAAGCAATGAAGAAATACGTAAAAATTAGTTACTTTTCTCAAATGAAGGCCATTATTTTCTGCCAATCACTATATGTTACTCAGAAAGGTAGAGCAGAGCTGTAATTACACAGCTTGCCAGGTTTATGGGATCAGACAGCTTTCCCATATAGATTTCCCTATAAGAAAAAACATAATGTAAGACCTTATCTATAACGATAGTGGGGACCACTATAGGCGCCAGCATCAATCTAAGGTGTCCCATTGCGTAATTCCTGGTGGAGAGACACTGGGGCTGCCCCAGCCAGCTCACCCTTGCATCTCCCATGCCTTATCCGCATGACAGTCTCTTCTTGCTACCTTGCTTAAGGATTTGCAAAGTCAATACCAAAATGGCCGTCCCATGGCAAATCAAAGGCAGGAGCCACGGAGAACCTCCCACTGCCCTGCCTTGACCATTAGACAACCCAGCCTCTGCTGTGATAAGAACAAACAAAATTTTGCTGCCCTTAAGCCTAGACCATAAAGTCTGTCATGGGCAATGTTCAGTAGCTTTGCAAAAATACAGTTAAAGTTTTTACTTGTTTGCTTAATCAAATATATGTGATTTTGAATCAATTTGGAGAGAACGAGGGAAATATTCTCTTTTTATTAGCTCCTGCTAGCCTGGAGGAAAATAACATTTTTTTTTTTTTTTTAAGACAAATTATTTTGAAAAGTTAGAAATCCAATTACAAGTGGAATGGCGCCAAGTGGTACTCCAGTATGAGTAACTATGAAACCTAGTGCTGATTTTGTACTACATGAGAGGGAAAACTGAGAACTTTGAAGAAATGTAGTCTTTGTTCTTGAGTTAGGCAATTAATTAAGCACAAGACATGTTTAAAAATGTTTATTCTTTTATTAGTGATTCCCTAGCGTGGCTTGGTGTAACATCTTTTCATAGTTCCTATAGTCTGGGTTGCGAATCCCCAGTTAGGGTATACTTTTTGTCTTCTCCCCTCCCTTACTGCTTTTAGGAAAGCAAGAGTTTTCTGTGTTTTATTTTTTTGTAAGATGTTACATACTGTACTTTGCACTCCACAGCAACTTCTTGGACAGCAGCCTGGGTCAGGATGAACAAGAGAGTAGCTCCAGGACTGCACAGCTGAGATCAGTGGAGGGCCACCCTCAAAAGCAAGGTGGATGGACCAGGTCATCTCAGTCTCTGTCCACCTCCTGCTTCTCCCTGACCAGTTGGAAAATAACATGGGTTTCATCTCGCTTTCTTCCTGTCTTCACCCCTCCTTCAAATAAAAGCAGCAGTCCTTCCTGACAGCTGATGAAACAAAACCTGCTTCATCCCAAGTGAGCTATTTTCCCCCACTTGAAATTTCTCCCTTCATTGAACAGCTGACCTGGGAGGGGTTTTGATGTTCACCAGGTGGGCTGGGTAAACCAATTAGCAGAGGTAGAAGGAAGGACAGGCTTTATGTGGCTACAGGTCAGGACTGGGATTTGAAACTGAGGTTCAGTTCTCAACTCTGCAGCAGACAACTTCACTCACCTTGGTGAGGGTATTTATAGCCTCTTCACTTGATATCTGTAAGGGAAGAGGATACTACTCCCCTTTTGCTTTTGCTTCCTCTCTCATTGGAGCAGAGACCATCTCTTGCCGTGCTTACAGTCTCTAGCACTGTAAACCGGCCCAATTTGGCCTGAGAGCTGTAAATGCTAAAATTCAGCAGATGCCCAATTCACAATGAAGTGAATCAGATGCCCAAATGCTCTGATTTGTCTGTGGTCAGACTCTTGTCCCCGGGAAAGCTCTTCTGCACTGATTGTTACCTGTTCCCTTTCCAAAGTCACAGCACAAAGAGGCGGCTGCATGGTCTAGCGAGAAATTATATTAATTCTCACTAATTTTCCTAATTCTCACCCTTTCTAACTACGCACTTTAAACAGGTGATTTAACTTCTCTCTTTTCCTAAGCTTATCCATCTATTGGAGGAAAATAAGAAACCTACATTCACTTTCTTCTAAGTATTCTTATAATGATAACTGGCCCAAGTGGTAAAGTGAACTAAGACAGAAGAGCACAAAGTCCCAAGTCTTCCAGAAAAAAATCAGGATATCTAATGCTGTATGTGATATTCTGAACATAAATACATTTTCATTGTCATGCTGAAAAAAATCTAAAAATATAGCCTGACAATGAAATTAGAAGCTAAGAAATGAGAGAAATCTTCACTTCTAGGGAGATGAAGAATGTTTACCTTGGATCCACAACCCCTCTGATGTTTCTCTAGCAGGTTTAATTTGATTAGCAAATACAACTCTAGACCCTAATATCATTAACCTTTGGCTGTTTTCAAGGAAACAGTCTTTTCTTAACACTTTCTGTGAGTCTTGCACAAATGATGTCACCTTTATGAATCACTAGTTTTCCCATGTGTAAAATGGGATGAACCAAAGAATCAGGAAGCAAAATCTTCACATACCAAATGGCATTTGGTGCATAAGTCCTGTCAATGATCCATTCTGCATTTGTAAGGAACCTCTCATGAAGTATTTATACTAATGATAACAAAAGTCAAACAATGGGAGAGGTGGTCCTTCTTGCTGTAGGGACTATTCCTGGGAAGCAATGTAACTCAAAAGCTTTACAGACTGAATTAGGTGTAATCCTTACGGGATCACTAGCAGCTCATAAATAACTTTTAATGAGATTTCCAGCAAGTAAAATTGCACATGGGAGGGGAAAAACAGAGAAAGCAAGGGAAAGAGGGGGAAAAAAAAACTGCAAGAGAGAATCTCAATAAAAAATTAAAATGTTCATGCTATCCCCCTGTTGTTTCATACATGTACACAAAAAGAAAGCAGGGATGGTTTTGGTAAGGCATTATTAGTACCCAAAATATTTAATTAACTGATACAAAAAGGGAAAGACTTGCTAAAGGTCACTGTAAATACAGTGACACTGGCCACTAATCTATGGAAACTTATAGAGCTAAATCTAAAGCATGTTCCAGAGTTAAGCAGGGAAATAAATCAAGGTTTGCAAATGTCATTTAAGTTTTCACCTGTCCCGAGATTCAAAATTATTGGCTTCACAATGAAAAGCATATGTTGCGCCCCTTGCCTAGGGAATAGTAATGAAGTGAGGCAGACACTCTCCAGTTCTACACTACCATCTCTCCCCTCTTTATTTCCCATCGAGTAAAAATAATTACTGTATACTTGAGGGAGCATTTCTCTCAGTCTGCCGATAACTGCTGCCATGTTGGCTCTTCATGAGCTGCTCTTCTTCCTTGTGGGACTATGATTTGATTTATGAGAAAATAGTTGGCAAATTGCGATGTCCATCTTGATGGATGACATCATTTGGGCCATTTTGCTGATCATGTATGACTAACTTTTTTTTTTTTAGTGCAGTTGCAATTGATCAAGTGCTGCAGCACAGCTGAGTTAAGGGAAGGAGCGGGGCGGGGGGGACAGGGGGTGAGAGGAGGAAAGAGGTGACAATTGCCTGTGCTCTGTAGGAACTGGAATGGCATTCACAGAGCAGAATCCCCTCTTTTTTGGTTCAGCTGTAATCTAATTGAAGAGGAATATAAATTTTATAGACTGAAAATAATGCAATGTATGTACAACAATAGGATTAAATGTAAATGCCCCAGCCCACCACATTAAAATTAAAGGAAAAAAAAAAATGAAAGAAAAAGAATAAACCCCAAGTATCATGTTTTATGCTGAACCCTCTATGTCTAATCCCTTTGGCACTTGAGTTATATTACCACTCATTACAGTTAACTGCTACTGTATATTATGTAGGAAGGGAGGTAAATATATGTCCTCTAGGCCAGATTTGACATCCACAGACTTATGTGATTTACAGATGCCTGCTCAAATTTAAAGAGATCTTGATCGTGTTAGGTCCCTGCTTTTTAAACTGAGATCTCTGCAATCCCTGGAGTATTGAGTGGTCCCTGAAAGATGACCAGGAAACCCAATCCATTGCCAGTGAGTTGATCAGACAACAGTCCCCAACACCATGAGAAGATCTGCAGGTCGGTCAGGAAGCGCTGGTACCTGTGGTTATCTTAGACAGGCCCCAGCCAAGTATCCCTGCAGGGAATCTTGCAGAACTGAGCATGTTCTCATGAACTGTAGGTAGATGAGTGCCAGGCTGGCACACAGAGGTGCACACACAGGCTTGTCCACCAATGGATGTGGGTAGGAAATGGAAAGAGATGTTTGCAGCACATTTGGAAAGGACAGGTTTGCTTTGATGCCCTTCCAGAGGTTCTTGGGAGACTTTGATTAGTTTTTCAGTTTTCCCAACTGCACGCATGTGTGTGAAATCAATACACATCCTCCAATGTTGTCGAACATCCTCTAGTTGAGGATGTTAGCTAGTAGAGAATATTATTGAGAAGAAAAAAACAGGCTCTTACAATGGTAAGAGCCACTGCAGGATGACAAGAGACAACTGACATTAGTTGAAAGAAGAAAATTTTTCATCATGAGGACAATCAAGTAGTGGGATGCCCAGAGAGGCTGAGCTGTCCTCATCCTTCAACATTTTTGGGACACAACCGGGCAAAGCCCTGAACAACCTCCTCCAACCTCATCGCTGAACCTACTTTGACCAGGAGCTTGGAATAATACAGACATCCCGCGGCTGTTTCCAACCTGAGTTTTCCTGTGATCCTACGTGGTTGCTTTACAGAAAAGGGATTGTTTGAAGGCAGTCTGCACAGCCAGCAAAACAGGGAGTCATGCAGCCAGTCCTGCAGTTCCCTCAAGCCAATCTCCATTTGATCCAACCTAACCGCTCCTCAGACATGAATGTGCTTTAATATCTGGGAGATCTTGGTAGCAAGGTGCTGACATTTAGTTTGCATGTTTCAAATCTTTTCAACCAGTGAAACGTTTAAGGGCATTGCAGGCAGCAGCGCTCAAGCCAGAGCCTGAAGTCGGGTGGTGCTTCATGCTCTGCCAAGGTTATTGGACTGCCAACCTCACGGAGGGTCTTGCCTGCGGTGAGGAGGGATGAGGGTCCAAACTTCAGCTTCTAGAGGGCCAACATACCAACAGAGGCAATGCATGGAGCAGCTCTGAAATGTCCCTTCATGCCAGATGAAGACTTTGCACCAAAATTATAGCTGTTTGAAACCAGCTACAGTTCTCAACACATTCATCAGTCAAAGAGACTGCTCCTTCATGTCAATGGTGCTAATGATTAGGAAAAAAAACAATGAAGTATTTGATAAATTTTTCAAGAACTTCATATCCTGCAAAATCATCTCTCAGACCAATACATTTGTAAGCTGGATTGTATTAACACTGCCTCCACGCAGCACATGTATTTTTCTTTTAAATCAGTTTAGCCAACTGCTGTCTTAGATTTAAAAGCACTTTCTTGTCTATCCTGAAGGCATATTTGTAGATTGGATTTTCCAGTGTTGTACCTTCCAAGGGAATTTTCTTAAAATGATGAACAAGCTATGAAAATCTAGGGTCCTAGATGTTTTGCTCTTCCAGAGGCCGCTCTGGATTTTTGGTTGACTCTAGGGCAAACATTTACCTGTAGACTTCAATAGACAGTTGATAAAACTGTCTTCATCATGTCTAGGTGTCCTTCTGAGGATGTACCTATAGAACATATCCATTATTCAATATTTCCAGCAGATTGGGCTTGCCAAAAGGAGCTGGAAAAAAATCTGTTTTATAACTAGGGAATAAAAAATATGTTCAGGAGAATCAGAAATGATTATTTTTCTATGCCTCAGTATTTCTATTCTCAATATGTCAATAGAGGGGGGTTTGAAATTATTTTTTGTTTCTCTTTTGGCTAGGTCTCCTAACTCTTTCATAGACATACTTAGTGGGGGATTTTTTGTTTTGTGTTGGGTTTGTGTTGTTTTCATTTTTTTAACCTGGTTTTCATATTTTGGTGCAAGGGGCAATACATAAAAATTTACAAGGTTTAAGTTTTCTTTACATTTCCTAAATGCATGCATCTGCTTTTCTCATTAGCTAACTGCTGCTCACTGATGGACTCTCTGCACTTTTAATTCATGGTAAAACACTTTCTGCACATTTCAATGTTTCATTGTTTTATTGAATGGTTACAGCCTTTTACCAAGGCTGATTTTTATCTGTTGCTGCACTTCTTCAGCCAACTTTATCATGTTGAAATTATAATTTGCAAAGGAATTTCCTTTCTCCCCCTTCTCTCTCCTAGCTGTAATCTAAAGTGCATAACTTTATTGCTATCTGAATCCTGCCAAAAGCACACTTTTATGGTACCAGTTATCCAGCATGTCCCGTAGAAGTGTGGGACATAGAGAGAACAGAGTGTTTCATATAAACTGCTTTCCCATTAACTATAACAATAATCATCCTGAAATATAGTGTTTCATCTGAAGATATCTCTCTCCCTCAAAAAGCCTCCAAGTTGGTAAATTAAGCTGAGAATCTCCTGGCTTTGTAGGAATGAGCAGATTGGCTCAGGCTAGCCCTGAGGTCACCCTGACACATTTATGAAAAAGTATGTGAAAAGGGTTGGAAGAGATGTGCCTTCACCCCCACCATTGCTCCAGCATTGAAAGATTTGAAGCATTTCCTGGTAGGACATGCCAGCCCCATGGCACTGGCCTTGGATACAGCTTCCAGAGAGAGCCAGTGGCCCAGGCCCTGAAATAACATGGTTCAGAAAAAGGATGAAGGATATCATTAGTAAGTTTGTTATAGCTGCATGGGCTCTGGTGCTTGCTGGGTCACCTCAGACCACCAGCCTGTGACTACAGAAGGACCAGCCTGAGGATGGGAAACACCAAAGCCCTGACATCGCTATTCTTCCCTGGTTCTGCCTCTCTCCTGCTCCTGTGATTATGAAACACTGGAGACTTCTCCACAGCTTGTCTAACAGCACCTGGGTGTCTTGCTGTTTGCAGCCCAAGATAAGGACAAAAGTGTTGGGTCAGTATGGCGGGATGTAGACATCCTGCTTGGCAAGGGAGGAACACTCTTGACATGAAAAATCCATCTTGAAAAAACAAGGTAATTGAGGAAGAGCAGACCATCCTCTCTCCATCCTATGGACTATTCCCTGGTGCCCAGCTGGTAGGACATGGTGTCTACGTGCTCTGCAGATTTCCAGACATGCTGAGTCCCTGCCAGAAATGCCTCCCTGGTGCAGCCCACCCTGGTTGTCAGGAACACAGGTCAGCTGGCCCGAACACAGCCCAGAAATCATACATCCATTCCTCCCATCCCTTCCCCTTTGGGAGATGCTGCAAGGAACCTTCCTACCTGCTTGGTCCCAGGGGTTGCTTTCTACCCCAAAAGCCCAACCTGGAAGTCAGACTGCCTGGACTGGAGCCAGACATCTGGCAAGTCCAAGAGCAGAGTCTTTGCCCCAGGGTGAATTTTAACTTTTGTGGATTTTTCTTCCTTAAACATAGGGTAGAAGCTCTCCATGTAAATACCTCAGGAAAAAAAATACAAGTCAACATTGCCTACACAGAGAAGGGAATCCCAGCCTGCGATGTGTGAAGGACAGCGGGATTTACCAAAAGGTCTGAGCGAATAGCTTGCTCTTCAGAAGCGCTCTGGCTGTAGGCTGTCCCTAGTCAACCTATGTAGGCTTTTCATTCATTTACATCAGCAGTAATTTGTTTCCAGGTTTCTTTAAAATGTCATATTCATCTCTCAAACCCACCGGCTGCAGAGTAACAGAAACGCACAGGTAACCAGTTTCCTCATAGGCATGGCTAGACTCACTCCTAAGTAACGAGGGCCATAGTAGCACTTTTTTTCCTCCTTACTGGTGTGAGTCTGGCTACCCTCTATCTTTATCAGAGCCTGTTGCTTACACCATTAAAATACTTTCTGAGGACCAGTGATTTCAAGGAGCACTTAGGGCACCAGCAGTCCTTGACCTGGGCAGGATTTTGTCTCTGAGACAGACCCTGTCATGCTTATGTCTCTTCAATGCCAATGCAGTCAAACCATAATGACATTTCGTTCCTGAGTATTGCTTTTCTCCAGTAGATCCCCAAGCCCTGTACACATAAAAAGATAAACACGAGCAGAGCAAAAACATTCTCATGGGACACGTATGTGAATGAGGGCAGGAATCAATAAGGAGAAATAATTTCTATGCCAATGCATGACCCAGGAAGGAGGACACCCAGGGATGCTCTGTCTCCCTGGTTCCCAGCCCACCCTCCTGCTTCTGTGCACTCTTTGTTCCTTCCAGAGATGGTCTACACTGCTGCCTGTTTGCCAGCGCCTGGGCTCCCATGATGCAGGAGTCTGCGAGATCACAGTGCTGCTCTTAGGAGTCGGTGGATATGGCGTCTGATTTTCCATAGAGAAAATTCAAAGCGGAGGGAGAGGGGGAGGGATAAAATGATCCTGCGGTTCCCATATTGTAATGGTTATTTATTTTGTTTAGAGAGCACACATCACAATGCATCTGGTTAAAAAAGAAACTTCCTTAATTATGTATAGGGCTTTGACTCCCAAAAGATATGTTATGTGAAAAAAAGATGTTTGGATGCTCGATACATTCAATTGCAAAGAACGGTTCCTCTCCAAGCCATCATTACCTATGTCTATGCATTTTTATTTGAGTCTCAGCTTATTGTGGAAGCCTTCTGCTTTGATTCTCAGCCTCTGTACCTTTCCCTCTCAGACTACAGTTTTTAGGGGGCTGCAGTGCAGTGAAAATCAAGTGCTACACAGAAACTGCCTGATTTCCCCAGGAATTTTTATGTGGGATCAATCTATGATTCCAAAGAAAGCAGAATAAATCAAATCAAATAACACTCACACTAAGCATATTGATGAGGGCATGGATTAAGCAGGACAGACATCCGGGTATGTAAATGATAGCCTGGAGAGCACAGCTTTGTTAAAACAACTCAGGACGGCTCCCAGGGGCAGACCTTAAGTCAGAGTAACCCAGGATTTCCTCTTTGAATAAAGGTACATCAGTGTAAATGAGAGCAGATCCATGTACTACAAAACCTGCATGTTTTCCCTGTTGGTAGGAGAAGCGACAGCAAAAGCAACAAGGAGCCTTCAAATTTCTCCTGGTTTTGGTGAATTTTTCATTAATGTCAGTAAGGCCCACAGTGGGCATCCCGGCTGAAGCTGCGGTACCAAGGACACCCGTGGACTGAATCATTTTGGGGAGAGGCAGCTGATGCTGCGTGTTGTCTCCTCACCCACAAAAAGCAATGAGCACCACATGCATCGTGGGGAACCCCTGTTCCCCCATGGCCAGGACAGCCCAAAACACTCTGCAAACCCAACACTTCACGTGGTGGTGGAAAGGCAGAAGCAGAACAGCACATCCATGAGCCAAGAAAACCTTCTGTCAATCGAAACCTTTTTGCGAGGCCAGGGGCAGTCCTGCCTTCGACCGCGTGCTCCCCAGAGCACAACCTGTCTGAGCGCGTATTCCCCACATGATGACACCTTGGATTTGGCTTTTCACAGAGACCCAGCACCACGGGGTCTGTGGTGCCTTTTTAGTTTTCAGACTATAACTTTTCAGGAATATGGACCAGATCACATATAAAGAACTGGAGCCATGGATCCAACTTTATTGGCCAATGGCTTTATAATCCATTAAGTTAAACCCTCTCGGTGCAACAGCGAATTCCATTTTTCCTGGATAATTTTGCAAAAGGATCCAGAAATATTATTCCTTCTGAGTTTTTTTCCTGCCAGAGATACTTAGGAAAAAAAAAAACCAAAACAAACCAAGAACCCACCTGAAAAATTATTGGCAATTGTACTCGTCTTTTATTTGTTTCAAAATATTAGTTATTTTTGTCATGTTTTTTCTGGTCATTTGATCAAGCAATTGAACAAGTCTGTGTTTGAAGCAAAGATGATCTTTACAGAAACAAGGAATAGTTTCTCATCCCTTAAAATGAAGGGGGAGTGAATCAAAATAAAAATGGTTTTGATTATAAAATGAAGGCTTAGAGTGAGCAAGCTGTATGTGGTTTTTGGCATCACTATTTGAGTGAGTAAAAATTGGAGCCAATCCTGCAAGATGAGTAGGTCTGAAGATAATGTAGACTATAAAGAAATATTCCTGTCCCTGCTCCAAATTCCATATTAGTTGACTTATTTGCACCTCTGCACAGCATTGAACTTTACGTTCTCTCTTAATTGTTTCTGAGCTGGGTTTTGTGTTTTTTATGGGCTAATTTGCAGTGTCAATGTCTGCAATTCTGGCTTAGAGCATGTCAAGGCATCTAAACAAAAGGATTTTTAGTATGTGTGCAGCAGTAGCGCAATACTGGATACACAGAGCACAGAATATTACAGGTCACTGTGTAGGAAAAAAGCCTCTTTCCTACCACTATTTTTAAGTTTTAAAAGCAGTTAAAAAAAGCTCAGAAACATTAAACTATATTTTATTTGAAAAAGTGGGAACAGGACAGGAAAACACTAGTCCATTAGATGGCATAAGTGTAACAATGGAAATTCAGGGAAATAAATTAGAAAAGAATCTTTTGTCTTGTGGATTTACTATTGCCCATAGCTTGTGGTTTCAAAAGAGAAGTGGGAGGGAGGGGGAAGATGAGAGAAAGAAAAAGACAATGACAGTTTTCCAACATTTTAAAATGAAAACCTGAAGGAAAACTAACTAAAAATTCCAGCTACAAACAACATGAACCTTTAAGAATATTTGGTTGTTACTCATGCGTATGTGTTAAAAAAAATTACACTGATTTGAGCCAGCGCCCCTAGTCCAACTTTAGAGGTGTTTAAAGGTCAGTCCTGGATTCGTATTGCAGCAAATGAACCTTATCTCTGCACTGTGCCAAACAAAAGCCACTTGAGTCTGAACAACGCTGAACTTTAAGCTGCTTGAAACCTTTAGCCAGGCATGAATGTGGTGAAGTTTAGCCATTTCTAACTGTACACTTTCATCATTTGTAGAGCTTACAGCATTAACCCTTTTGCTTGCTTGATCTTTAAATGGGTGAAGAAAGAAAAATACTCTTGAGTAACTATTTTATATCTGGAAGAATGGGAGATCACCGGCTGTTGGCCATAGGTCTTGCTGTCTTGCGAATGTAAATAATCTAAATTAAACAAAAAAGAAAGTTACCTATTAGGATTATGTAAAAAAGGTAAAAAAGCATTACATTTCCTTAAGAATCAAGTTACAGGAATACGTTTTTGCAAAAGAAAAAAAGGTCAGTTACCACTATTAAACTTGTATATTGTTTTATACTAAGCCCTTCCAATGGCCTCTCTGAGGGACTGTTTAGTTTGTATTACACTCTAATAAACTCCAGGTGTGGAGGACAAACTGAATAATAAGAACCCGATGGACCAGACTAGTTAAAAATAATGTGGTACATTCCTAGTTCTCTGCATTTAATTTATTGTTAATCATTGTTATTACTTACATTTATTGGGTAGTTTTTCTAGATTTATTAGGCACTACATTTAACAGTGTTATCGCTTGTAACTGACTATCAGTGGAATAGAAAACATATTTTCTTAAAGAGTCTTACCCTAATTAGTAAGTTGTTTCCCTATTGAAATAAAACAGACCCTAGGAGAGTCAAGTTAAGACTGACTTTTTTTTTTAAGTCAGAATAAAAGTTCAGCTAGGAAACCTATTTTTTTCAAGACCACCTGTCAGAGCAGACAAACAGGAGTATCCACGTACCCTACCCAGAGCTCTGTTAGGTGAAATACTTGGCTGAAAAACATTAGGTCAAAAGCTGGAAGGTTTTCAGCTTGAAGGCTGAGCTAATCAATGGACTCTTTTCCTGACCAGTGTGACATGTTGGGGAGAGCCATTAAAAAGATGAACAAAAGCCAGTTTGAGCTGCTTACTCAGCAATCCCGTTGCTATACAGCCAAACCAGTGGGGCATATCCCACAGCTGGTGGGGGACCGAGGGGAGATGATGCTTCAGGGACAGAAGACAACCCCAAAGGCAGGTGATGACAGTGCTCCCAGGGAGCATTGTAGAACAATTGGGGCTAGCAGCAGCTGCTTCACATTATCTCAAAGCTGCTCATCACCTGACAAACATCTCCTGGACCAGCACAGCCCCTTGCAGCTCACCTGTGATAGCCTCAGGGTGGGAGCCCTGCAAGCCTTGCATGAAAATCAAGAGCTATAGATGGCCCACCACTGTTAATCATCTACCTGCTCCATCCAAACCTTGGGTGGATGCGCTGGCTATCTGCCAGCTGGCTATTTGCATCACCTCATCAAAATAAAAGAGCGTGATCAACATATATAATGTTGTGGTTATCTGCTTGGATGGACAAATCAAAACTCTTCTTTGGTGGCAAGGTCATTAGTCACCACTGAGGGAAAAAACAATGACCCCTCCCAAATGCCCAGGATTCCTCCTAAAACTAGGGGATGCAATCTGAGCTCACCTGTGCTCAATTCAGGAGGCCACACTCAATGAAGAGCAGCTTGATATTCTTAAGCACCTTCGCTTTGGAGATCTTGGAGGATTTTTCACACAGCACAGGTCAGTTGGGAAGCTCAGCATAAGAGATACTTTGGCATGGCAAAGGGTTTGGTTTTAGGGTTTTGCACCTCAGTCGCCACCAGTATATTGTGGCAGTGCCTTGGGCACTCACCCACACCATGGTTGGGAACATGCTGGGGGAGAAGGATGCACTGCCAGGTGATGTTCATGGCTTTACTTTGCATCCATCAAGGCAACCAGTGGGCACAAAACACCAAAGTGCTTGAGAACCAGGGTGGGAGTGAGGATGGGGAGGTAGACTGGGTTTCTTTGGGCATCCACGCAGCTGCTCTTGCAAGGCATGAGCTCAGCTCCAGGTCTCTGGTGACTGTGGTGTCAAAGGCTGAAACCTCCCCTCGTGGCTTCTTTTCCTGCGGAACCAAGTATAAATCAGTGCTGGAGGAAATGCTGCTTGCAGAGAGAGAGAGAGGGAGGAAGCAAGAGCCAAGAGATGATTTGCTGCTCTGCTCATCCTAAATCCCTGGTATTTAACTCACAGGAAAACAGCAGGAAATCTTACTATTTTGAAGGGGGAGGGGATGAACAATAGTAGGAGCGATGAATCCTGATGACAGCTCCTCTATACTGCCAAAATGGGGAACGTAGGGATCATCAGAGCAGTTCCTCCACTAAAAGTACTTAAGTCATTGCTGCTAGGGACACCAGATCTAAGGGAAACCATTCTCAGGTCAGCAGGGAGCAGGTGACCCTTTCTAATTTATAGAAGTTGCAACATATGGCTATAGGTGAAAGGGAACTGCTGTTCAGAGCCTTGGCTCTCTCTGCCAGAGATCTGGTGCCACAAGCCCTGAAATACCACCTTCTACAACCAGAATTTCTGCTGCCAGTTGGAAATCCCCCGTGAGTAGCCCACGGGTTGTCTGAGTGCTCCAGCTTCCCATAGTTCAGCAGCAGTGTGGGTAATACCCGCATGCAGGTAATGCAAAAGCCAGATAAGCCCACAGTCCTTTTACCCCGGTATTCCCCTTCTCCCCTGCCCCTTGGGGCCCCCTCACCATGGTGCTTTTATCAGAGCTGCTTTTGCTCTGATAGTCTCCTATTCTGAGAGTTTCCTTTTCTGCCTGCCACTCATCTTAGGTTTTTCCCCTTCCCTTCTACCCCCAATTTGGTTGTTATGTAGAGGCAAATGTTAGCACAGGGCAGAAATTCCTTAGAGGATTATTTTACAGGGGTGTTTATTATTGGACATGTTACATGTATGAAAATGTGTGTTGTTTTTCCAGTGATGGTATCTTAGCGCTCCATTATGCTCCATCATTATCACGTGTGTGTTCTAGCGCACAGCTCACATGCTAAACCCTCCCTGGTTATAAACCACCCTAAAAATCCCTCGCCAGGAATACTGCCTTGCACGCTGCCCTTGTTCAAAGCAGACCTCTGGTCTCTCGTTGTGCGTTTCGGTCTGAGAGATCCACATGCTGAAACAGGTCCCCGAATGCCCCGTTCAGGCTGTGGGTACACTTACAGCAGG
Source organism: Ibidorhyncha struthersii (assembly GCA_013398815.1). Lineage (NCBI taxonomy): Eukaryota > Metazoa > Chordata > Aves > Charadriiformes > Charadriidae > Ibidorhyncha > Ibidorhyncha struthersii. The sequence goes on from VZSZ01000698.1 coordinate 1,028,171, forward strand.
GAAGGAAGCCAAAGAATTGCATTACTTTGCATGTGCCAGTAAAATGATATCTCAGGCAGTGTCAGACAGAGTGCAGGGTAGTTCATAAATAATAATAATAACATTTCACACTTGTATAGTTTTACACCTCCATTAAGACCCACCAGGCATACTTTTCTCTGGAAAAGCCCTCTCTTCCTCCTTATCATCACTTCCTCCTGTTTTGCAACACATTATTAGTTTGGGGCAAAATGTCTGTATTTTAATCCAACCAAAGCAACAGCTCTTTCTAATCCCCTCACAGAGGGGAGTGTGATGTACTGGGGGTGTGTGAGAAGGAAGCAATGGGACACCAGCAGTGGTAGAGCCTCCAAAACCTCCTTCCAGATCAGGGCGAGCAGGGAGGGGGGCAGAAAAGTGCATTTTCCTGTAGAACAGGGGCTACTCACAGGGCAGAGAGCTGGGGAAGTTGGATTCATTCACGTGGGCTTCCAGCCCCGGGGAAGAGCTGCCCCAGCAGAAGGGGCCGTGAAGGAGGAGAACTTCTCAGAAGGTTGCCCCTGATCAGGCAGTAAGTGGGGTGCACGCATGCAGATGTGCTGTTTTCAACAGTGGGGTGGGATTCAGTGGTGTAATTGAGGGTTGTCTTCCCATCATTTGGTGTGAAAATGATTCCCAGATGTTGGAGGATAACTTCCTAAATATATCAAAATGTACTACCCAAAACAGAAGAAGAAAACAGAATAAATGTGATTCCAACCAGTCAACAAGCAGTCTTCTGCCTCTCCAGTGGTCTGCAAAAATTGGTCTTTATAAAGTCCTGACGGGACCTCCTGAGCTGAGTACCTGGGGAGGCAGGAACAGGACAAATCCTAAGTTCTCTTTACTCCTTCTTCACCCTCAGATAGGAAGACAGACATGAGAATTCAGCCTAGTGTGAATAACTTTATCCATTCCTGATATTTCCCATCATCTACAAAAGCGGTTTCTTTTGCTGGTTGTTGTTTTGTATAATTTTCCAAACAATACCCTTTAGCAATGAGACCTCCCTTTTTTAATGCATTTCCAGAGGGACTTGAGTCCAGATCACACACACACACAAGGCAAGTTTCCAGCATTCTTATTACTCCACTGGAAGAAATAACCAGAGCCAGCATCTCTGAACCATTTCCCAAACTGTTCTGTTCTTCTGACTTCAGTGTCAGCAATGCGCTGTTTCTAATCCATTACAGGAATTTATCACAGTACGTGTCAATTTGTTTCTCTTCTTTCCTCTTCTCACTTTAAAATGACATCAGGAAAGAAACTTTACAGCAGGGCTGCTTCGATACAAGTTTTAGCGACAGATCACTTTACTTAACTGGATCTTAACCGTGCACATTAAGTTTTAAGGGTATATACTAAACAGATCTGGCTTTACTGTAGTCTAGAATTTCCTTTGTTTCCTTTTTGGTGGTGATCTTTATTGCAAACAGTCTGCAATACTAGCAAACAAGCATCCAGGTTTCCTTTTCTTTTCTTTTTTTTTTTTTTTTTTTTTTTTTTGAAGCAGCTTCTCCTATATATAGTTTAAAGCATTGTAATACGGAACATCCACACTGTAATACAATGGGACGATCCTGTTTGGCAGTGGTCCTCATCTGATACAGGAGAGACAAGTCTATTACTGAAGACATCTAAAATGTATACCTGTATGCCTGTTGGATCAAATCCTTCTCTGACAAGTTACTGCTCTCTTTATTTACTGGAGTAAGGGTTGAAATAAGATCTCTGTGCTGTGTATTTCCACTGCTGCATAGTCAGTAGTTAAAAATCACAATAATGAAAGAAAACACTAGGGAAAACTGCGTCATTGCAAGTTCCTGAAGGGCCCAATCCTACATCACTTATTTTTATGAGTCATTGTGTGAACTGAAGCTGAAAGGATAAATCAAGTGTGTGAGGATTAGTGCATGAGTAAAGATTTCAGGATCAGGACCCTAACTCTCAGCCTCATAAATTTCCTACTGGAGAGGATTCAATATTATTCATTCAGCTTTTAAAGAGGGAGTGGGGAGGCAGTTGTGTCCTTTTTCTTTTTAATTAGATTTCATTTATTTAGATTGTTATGGAGATGGTCAACCACAATAGGGAACCAAAAGCACAGAGCAGGACAATTCCTAGAAGCCTGTTACAATCAGCATGGGATCATATTAAGTGCTGGACACTTCATTTTCATGACATGATCTTTGATTTCCTGGGAGACAAAATAAAAATGGACATGACTGAAGTTTATGAAGGGAGACATCTCAGTTCAAATGGGAACATTAAGACATCCGCAAACCAACAGCCAAAAAGGGCCAAAGAATGAAGGAGAGAAAGAGATTCAGATTCAAATGCATTCCCCAGAGTAATTACTGGAGAAACTGGGGGATGGGGGGGCAGAATGGGGGGGTGGTCATTGAATGGGATGAAAACCAGCAGCATTACAAAAAGAAAAGGAAAAAAGGGGGGCTATGGGTAAACAGGATGGAGGGAGAGAGCATGAGTGGCAGATGTCACTGATTTCATTCCATTGCCTTAACTTGCTGTTTGAAAAAACTCCTCATGTGTGACCTGAAAAGAGAGAGAAACAAAATGAAAACAGGCATCAACAAAGCACTCGCTGTACGATTTCAAAAAAATGTAAATTAATGACTGGCAGTAAGAATCTCCAAAGGAAACAACATCCCAGTTTAAGCATTGCCATCAACAAAAGCTCAACAGCATATGGTAATGTTAACTTTAATATGAAAAGATAATAACAATCTTTAAAAAGTGACTTGAGAAAAAACCTTGCTAGGTGCTCATCCTTTTCAACTTGCCTAAAAAGAAAAGATGTTGGAAGGTTTTGTGTTTTTCTTTTTTTTTTTTCCTCTCCCCCTAAACTGTTCACATTGTGTAGTTAAATGAGGTTGAGATTGGTACAAATTTTAAATAAAAGTGCCTAGGATCTCCAGCTAACAAGGCAGAAAACCAGATTTGTAACGGATAATTACATCTAAACTTATTTAAATGTAGGCCTATTGATTCAAGTAAGTTCTTCAGAGCAGCTTCAAGGTAACATTTTCTCCCCTACCCCTCTTCTAAAAGTGGTGTTGTTGCGTGGTTGAAAAATGAGCATCCTCTCACGGCCCACGTGAGCCTCATCCTGTGCGTTTCCAGCTGCTGGCTGCGCCTGTGCTCAGCACCCTTCCTCAGAGCCTGGCCCCTCCTCCAGAGCCAGCTATCTGACCACACATTAGGGGCTGCATCTGTGATAAGTTAAGTGCACATGCATGTTGCATGCTAAAATCTTCTTTGCTCGTGCCATTACTGTGTAGGTTTATGCAAATTTCTGCCTTTCCAGGCACAACTGTTGCCTTTTGTCTTTGCAAATCTCCCCCCCCCCGCCCTGCGCTGTAATCAGACAGAAGGGAATTACTTTATTCAGGTCACCCTATGCAGGCCTGAGGATGCTGTTTACTCACATGAAAGGCCTAACTTCAGTTTGGACTTCTTATATGAAAAAGGGCTGTTGATACGATTATGGTACCCAGAAGGAAGTGCAGCTTTGAATATTACTTCTGACCCCTTGATGAGTATCGGTTTCTTAACGCGCCTACAATGGGCCAAAGGGACGACTTTTAGCGAGGTGGGTATTTAAACCGACTGCACCTCCACGCAAATGTGCATTACGCTGCTGTTTTAACCTGTGATCCCACAGTGAGGTCTCGGAGATATCGTTTTGCAATAAAGAGGTATTTCACGGTCAATTGGTTTTATCCAAAAATAATAGGAAAAGAAGCTTGCAGGGGGAAAACCAACCTAGTTTGGCACAAAATGCTAGCACTACTGGATCTGAGTAGAGAAGAGTTTAAAAGACTCTTGTGCGCTTAGCCGTACGCTGAAAGAATGTCACACAAACAACAGCCACCACATGAATGCGTCCATTATATCCTTTATTGAAGATCACAACAATAGTAGCACTTCATTGAAGAAAAGATGATTCCTCTATTATAGACAGGCCCCTCAGATCGCCCAGCTCAGCGTACAACTGCAAGATGTACAGTTCTCTCTGCATTTTCATGTCATTGCCAAAACACACAAAGTAAATTCTCAAATGCCTGGGGCTAAATTACAGCCCCTACGAACCACGCTGGAAGTTTGAGAGCCCAGAAAAAGTTCTGAAGGTTTTCTCTCTCTCTTCATGAGAGAAGCCAAAGCTCGTGGGTACAGTGTTTGTCATGTGAAACAAGGTTATTTTATATCATTTGGGGTTGTTTTATTAATGGTGCTGAAAAATTGTTCACTTCGTTTCACTTTTTGTCTCCTTTTGAATGTAGCAGGATGAAGGTAGAGTGTTTTTAACACATCCAAGATAAGAAAAGAATAGACCCTTTTGTCTCTAGAGCTGTATGCCATCACTATTAAAAATCTTTCATCTTGTCTCAGACAACAAGCAGAGAGCATGACAAAAAATAGGAGAGTCAACAGTAAAAAGTGTGTGGCAGGGGGTGGAGGCTGACAGGTAGATTGAGCCACCTCTTTACCTCGAGTTTCATCCTTGAAGAATTGGTCAGGGCAAAATTTTTTTCCTCTCGAGTGGTTCTTCTCATGCTTTGTATGGGACAAATGTCAGAAGCCCGCTTGCAAAAGAGTCACCTGTGAGCGAGCGAGGAGAGCTGTTCTGCAGAATGAGGGGTTAAGTCAGCCCATGGAGGGATCTTGTGTCGCCATGGCATCATCAGTGTCCTATAAAACTGGAGCTCCTGGGGCCCAGTGTGACGTGGTCGGCACCACTGAGGGTGAAGGAGGGCCAAGGAGGGACATCAGGAGCCAAGAAGGGACATCACAACAGGTGCTGCAGTTGGTGACTGCACAGGAATGCTCCAGGGCTGCCACGCCAGCAAAACGGCCTGGCCACGAGCTTGTCGCTGAATATTCACCCGGGCTGGTTTGTGTCCCCTGACACCTGACATTTGCCATCAGTCACCATTCGCGGGTGAGCTGGAGATGGCACCAAGCGTCAGGTTGAGCACGACCTGACCTTTCAGCATCCCCACCACCTCTCCCCACGCAGAGCAGCTCCGAGGGGAGCGCTCTGCACAAGGGGATGACAGGAGCTCTTTTCCAAACCAAGCAAACTTACTTGTAAATGAAGGTTAAGTTCAGCAGATCATCCTAAACAAACTTATAAATGAATGTTTGATACACTTCCCTTTGACATTCCTGAAATAAGTGTTTGGGTTTTTCATTTTGAAAGAACATTTAATTTGAGAAACAAAACAGCCAAAACAGAAGGATGTGGGTTTTTTTTCAACCTGAAATGAATTGCTTTTATGGTTTGATTTTTCTGATTGATTTGGGGGCTACAGGAAGGATAAATGTTTCTTTCAGGTTAGCCTGAAACAATGTTGTTCAAATCAGCCAATGATTCAAAAAAAAAAGAGGAGTGAATGCAGCCCCTGTGTGCAGACCTGTTTAGAAGCCCTTTTCAGTGTGTCACTTGGTGTCATCAGTCCTATTTCTCTTCAAAGGTTTGTCACTCATTCAGCAATTAGAAGTCCAGGGGCATCACCTGTAGGTTTCAGGGATGTTTGTTTGTCAAGTGGCCCACAATGGTATTATACACAAACCCAGAAATACCTACAGGATATAATATAGATATTCTACCAGGACTTATAAAGATCAATTTATAGACCTCCTGCCTGCAACAGTGGAAAAAAAAAAAAAAATCAGCAAAGTATCATTTTTGGCAAAAGAAGGCAGAGCTGAGGAGGTAAGTGGTAAGTAGAAAAGCTTGTAAAGTCTTGGAGGTCTCTTCTGCAACAGTGATTTATCTTTTGACCTTTTCTGTTTGTTTACCGTCACATTTTGCCAAAAAATAGTGGTTGCTGTTTCTAATTTTTTTTTTAAATAACCTAGCTCCTCTCAGATTTCCCCGAGATGGCAGCACTAAACTCAACACAGCTATTGAAAAATACACTGTGGCCTTGAAAATATGTCTGATCAAGAGCAGCAAGGTTTCTGCTTCTTTTCTACAGGTGCCTTGGTCAAAAACTGCTATCAGCTGCATGTTTGCTTGCTTACTAACTTGAGGGTGACACGCAAAAAATCTGCTTGGAAAACTGCTGGCCTTTTAAGAAGACAGAGTGCTATTCAGTTCAATGGGGTGAAACTGCTTTTAAAGGTTGATCAACAGAACTTGTACAAAACAGATTTTTCGGCTCATTGAACATTTTGAACTTTTGTTCTATTTCTTCCTGTTGGGCATCAAGAAAAATTATACTTATAATAGACCAATTAGTCAAAAAGTATTATTCTTGAACTGTTTAAAGCTGCTTGAATTGGACAAAACTGACATTTTTGATCAGGTGTTTGAGCTTGTAATTAAAAATAAGAATAATTTTTAGAATTTAAAAAAACACCACCAACAACAATTAAAAATGTCAGCAGAGCCTTGTAAGACTTGTCATCACCCCAAAATACTTTTTTTATTTAATTTTTATGCCATGAAGAATTTAGACCAAAAGCTGAACAGAATTTCAAGGAGGAATGTGAACAGTAAGAAACTGTTAGCCCGAAAAGTTACATTTTTCTCAGCAGGATCGGTTGCTGTTCTAAACAGTGTTTAGTCATCAAATCAGTTTGAGGAAAGTATTCATGATGCTGCCAAATAACTAATGCAGATTCAATGTGTGTATCTTCTGTGGCAAGTTAATAAAAGCATGTTTATTGTTCAGTTTTTAAACCAACTGTTAGGCCTGGCATCTTTAAAAACTAGTGTTTATATCCAATCTTCTTTAAAATTATGTGAAGTCGAAGTCAAATCACCAAGCCTCGAATGACTTAACTGATTTCATTCCAAAATTCAAACTGGGTTCTGAGACAGAAACATGGCAAAGTACTGGCAAAGAGCGTTCTGAATACGAAGGATTTTGACATCTTGCAGTTGAAATCACTGAACAGTGACTCTTGGATAATCAGCTCCAAGCCCAAACCTTACCCTGATTCAACCTCAGAAATGAATCTTAAGACCAACTGTGTCCTTAAAGTGAGGCAAATGTGAAGAAAGGTCTCTCCGCATCAGCCCTATGTACATGTTGGTTGGCCATAAACTGCTGGTTGATGACCAGGTCTATAAGATGTCAGACTAGGTTAATAGCCTGAGCTGCCGGCAGTGCCAGCTGGGGCCTATCTGGGAGTGTGGGCCTCGGAAAACCTCACTTTTGATGCATTTCTTACCCCTGTGTCAAGGACCATGAGAAGTTGTTCTCCATGTGCTGGAAGCCAGTGTGATGTGTGGGAGCTTCCTTATTAGACATGGTACCTTCTACATAGGAACAGAGGATACAGGAGGGCGTATACCCAGCTAAAGCAATTTTCTTCTTAGTTTGAAAAAAGTTACCTCTCACTTCCTTTACAAATTTGACTGCTTTACTAGTGGATCGCAAGAGTGAGTCCTGCTCAGCAGGTCACTGGAGAGGAAACGTGGCCCCACAGTCGGAATGCCAGACTGTGGCTGCAGCAACCTGTGCCCTGCTGCCGTCCTCGCCACCGAGTCCATGGGTGACTTTGGGCACCTCCCTTAGTCCCTTCCATAAGGTGGGATGCCAGTGATAAACCCTGTCTCCTCTGTTTTGTTTTATTCCAGTCCCATGGGTCTGCGGGAAGGACCACAGCATCCCATGGCTGTTGGCAGGACAGGGAGGTCATGGAGAGTGTGTCCTGGGAGACGGAGATCTGCCTGAGGATGCAGATCCAAGCTGATGTGGGACTGTCTGCTGGGCTCTGTGAAGTACCTCTCCAAAATGTCCTCTTGGAAATCTTCTGGAAAAAGAACANAGAAAAAGGCTTTATGACTCAGTGCTGCATCTAGGAAAAAAGTGTTAACCCCCTTACCTCCCCCGCCTCCCCTGCAGCACAGGGTTTCTGAGTCACAGTGACCCTCCCAATTACTGCAGGACTATCCCCTTCAGGAAGCATCAGTCAGAGCTTTGGCACTGGTTAGTCCCACTCTTACATTACCTGATATTTTTTTGGATGAAACCCGATTATTTCTCTCTGCCTCTTTCTACAAGCTGGCTACTGTTGGTGCAATAGCTTCTGCAGCTCCTGCCATCTGGAACAGACTTCCCACCCTGCTGATTTTGGCCTCCGCTTCATTTCAATTCTGAGATGAAACAATATTCTCCCCCCTTGTCTCTGACTCTTCATTTCTCTCTAGCCTTGCTATTATGTATTATTTATCCTAGTAACTGCTTGACAGTGGTCACTTGTTAGTATGGGCTAACGAAAAGACAGCAAAATGTTTCCAGTCACAAGCTGGTTCTATTTTTTACTAATATGGTGGCTTTCCATAAGCAGTATCCTTTTTTTTTTGGCTGAAAAGATTATTGCACGATCTCTACTGAAATGTGATTAACATTAGCTTGAATTCTTGAGAAAGCTTAATCAAAGTCGCTTTCAACCGTTTTTAATTATGTATGCATGAAAAAATATACACATTTCTGCTGTGAAAAAAATATTGTCACACATCCTCATCCTACTACATGCTCACACACAAATCAGATGGCTCAGATGTTGGTAAAGCTGGAAAACGGGATATCAAATTAGCAGAGAGGAACTTCTGTGGACTAATTGGACATATAGATCAGGGAGGGAAATAACACCATGTCTCATAAAGGAAGGAGGATTATTTTGTTTCTTGGCTTTTTCTCATACTGCAAACCTGAGAAATGAAACATGCCCAACATGCAAGCAAAGCTAAGTTTGCACTAATGAGAAAGCAAAACCCCAAGTATTTTGGAAAGGGTTTAAGCCCTCATTCTTCCAGGCACAAAGGAGGCTTCAGCACTGGGGTCAGGGAGACATTTCGAGAAAGGTCTACTGCAGAGCCTTTAATAACATCCTCAGAAGTATGGGGTAACAGCCTCTGCTTGAGACACTCTTTTATCCTACTGTTTTCTTCTGCTCTTGCCATTCTTCTCCAGCCACTGAACAAAGATGGGTCTTTGTTCCATCACAACAACGTCTCTTGGATTTGAAGGAGTGGGCAATTAGTCTTTGTGAAGCCCATCAACAGCATTAGCCACATCGACCTGGCAATGTTCTGCTCGCTCTCCCCATTTAACAAGAATGTCAGGAAAACACATTTAAAATTGAGTCATCAGTGTCACTCATTGCCACATGGTATCATCAAGGCCAAATATTTAATAGGATTAAAAACTCCAAATTTTTACTTACTTGTTTGTCAGGACACCAGCCAGTGACACTGGGCGGGACTGAGAACAGGCAGAAGACACAAAGGCCTCAGTGGCTGTAGAGCATCAACAGCTGTTGTGTTCAGACTTCGGAGCTTTAATTGTGGCTGAAAACCCCTTTGTAAAAGGAGCTGTGTGAACATGGAAAGAGACAACAGCAGTGACCTGAGATGGCAAGATGGCGAGTGATAATGCACTGGGACTGGCTGTCTCCAGCTGGCGGGTACCAGCAGGGGCACAGCAGGAGCAAGTAATATTTGGGGAGGGCTTCTGGGGGAAAGGAGGTGTGGAAAGGGTGCGAGTGGCTCCAGGCAAGTGGGACCGATGGCAGCAGTAGAAGTGAGCACCGTGGGTCCCTGGTGGAGCAGAGGGGCTGGGAGGTGGCACAGAAGGCACCATAAAGAGGTGAGTATGGGGAGGCTGAGCTGTGAAGAGCACTGTGTTTGAAGACAAGAAGCTTGAAGGAGAGATTTGGTACTTCAGGGCTCCTCTTGGCCTGGAAAGCATGAGACCTTACTGAGTAATTGAGCTGGGAACCGCAGGGTACCACAGGAATGAACCGCTGGACCCTGATTGCTTTGCTTGATTTTTCGTCTTCCATTTGCTGCTCCTCTGCGTTCCTCTCTCGTTTGACTGTGGTCGATTTGTGGGGTTTGTTTTTCTTTACTTCATTCCACCTTTTCTCTTTCCTTTTATGTCCTAAATTGTTATTCAGCTGTTTTGATTTAAATTATGTTTATGTACAGTTACTCACAGCTCTGACTGTTGCCTCCTCCCTCCTGCGACTGTCTCTGATGCTTGCACATTCGCTTTGGCTCCTTTACAGCAGATGCCTGGAGCAGTAAATGAAAGCAGCTCTTTTATCAGTGAGCCCTTTCACCTCCAATTTTTTTATTTCTTATTAAGGCTCCAACCAGTCCTAGCTTTCTCTTCAAATGTAGTACGCGCAACTCAAAACAACAACAACAACCACCACCGCCGCCACCAGAAACCCAGCTAAACTGCAAAATTATCGGCTCTTCTAAACCCTCCCTCGTCCCCCTCCCTCATTTTTCAGCAGTGCAGTGTTACTCGTAGAGGGTGTTACACGGACCCCACTGTGGCACTCTGAACACCACATGTGGCCAATCTAATTTAGCCTATGGCTAAACAAATCCCCAATCGTGGAATAAACCTGCTTATGTTATTAACAAATGCTGTGAGAAAATGTTTAACAGGGCTTCGTGACATAGAAGTTGAAAAAAAGGCTCATAATTTCTTCCAGGGCACAGAAATGTCATTGTGGTCAGCAATTCACCGAAATATGAATATTCAAATATGTATATAATTCAAGGTTTAAAAAAAATTGAGGGGAGGGGTATTTTCTTTTACAGGAGATTGCAAACATCAACATTCAAAATCTGGAGACTCCTTGAAGGTTTTCCAAGAAAAGTGGACAGAAGCCGTTCAGTTTTGAAATGAAAGCCTCTGTGCTTCCCAAGGGGTTTGTGGTTTTTTTCATAAAATGAGATGTTTTTCGTAATTTTGAAAAGAGATGCATCCCCCCCCAAAATCCCATCCACAAGACTGCCCTTCTACAGACGAACTCCGTACACCAGTGTTTGAAAGGAGGATGAAAAATGCCATCAGTGTTAAACATATTGCTACTTCACTGAAAGATATTTTGTTATCTGGACATTATGCCACGTTACCAAGGAACAAACCAAACAAAAAAGAAACAAGAAACCCCACATTAGCAGTAAAATTTCCAGCAAAAACAGGTTTAAAAGAAAAATACAGCCAGCTTTGCAGCAAAATATACTCAAAAACCAATGGATTATTTGATTCAGGATCTGAACTTGCAAACGCTTACTCATGTGTGTTGCTTTTCTTGTCCTTTCAATCCACTGAAGAGAAAAATCCCTTGTAAGCCTATAACCAGCCTCACTAAAGTTCTTCTTTGTCCTTCAAAGACCTTTGTTTCACCTTGCACGGAGATAGTTTTATCCCATATTTGGAGTGAGCTCTGACAGGTGTAGGGGTACAAGAACTGGATCCAGAGGCTCAAACGCGCAATAGTAAGAAAAAAGAGCATCACAGCATGGTACGCTTGGAATGCTATCAAGACGTAAGTAATAAAGAAAAGACATTTTCAAGGAAGCATAATAATAGAGTAAGTACAGCCAGTTAGCATGGATGAATTTCAAAGAGGGAAGAAAGGAAACATCATGTAAAGAACTGCATAACAATGGATCTGAAAGATATCCAAGTAAGAAGAAAATAGCAGTCCTGTCCCAAACATTAGAAGGCTTCTGCCTGTCATTATGGAAGATTATGCTATTATTCAATTACATAATGGATACTTATATAATTCATCCAATTGTAAACAGATTCTTTAAAAATCCATTTTATCCCACAAACAAGAACATAATTTTTAGCAAAGAACCACTTAAACCTTTCTTCCTTGTATCTCTGCCTGTACAGCTTCTGTTTTTCATTCACCTGACTAGATGGTTTTCTGCATCCTTTCTGATCAGCACCAGAGAAGGGACATGAAGTGTTCTTTTCCCTTTTATCTTCTTCTCGGTCCCAGGAGTAAGAATGAAGACTTCCCTCATGAGAAGACCCCTGTCTGTCCAGGAAGCCTAAAGCAGTGCATTTTCCAGAGCTCCATATCACAAGTGACTAAGTTCTTCCTGAACACCGAATGTTTGTGTGGCAAAACATCAAGTATTGTGAATGATCCCTCCACTACATAAATTGCACCCCATGGAGCAAAATACAAGGTGCTTTCCTTTACAGCTGCGGGGAGCCAGGTCAAGAACACCGACAATTTCAGGTGGTGGTTAAGACACGAGATTGGGATTGACAAATCTGGGTTCATTTCTTCTTCCTGCAGGCTTCCTGAGTGACTATTGTTCATTTCTTGCAGATTTAATTCAGCCACCTGTGGCCTAGCCCCTATTTAATCTTGTCTCCTTAGATCAGGGCTGCTGGGAGACTCTGAGAAAGGGCTCCCTTTCCACTGCGCGGGATCCAGCTGTGCAGGGGGGCTGCATCTCGGATGCTCCAGTCTGTGATCTGGGGAGGGCACGGTGCAATGGGGTGGGCACTGCTCCATGGAGGAATTACAGATAAATTACTCCTACAGAAAGGAGCAGACAGAGGTAACTGAGTTGGACAATTCTCTAGTCTGCCTTAGCTGTGGTATGGGCGTGCTCTAAAAGTTGGCTGTGAAATTGCATCTATATATAACATACCTGCCATTGACACCTATACACAGCTATCACTGCAATCGGTGAGAAAGAAAAAGGTAGTTTGCAGGTTTCCTGCTGCCTTGTGCCCTGAGCCAAATGTCTTGGTGTCTGTCCCATGCCCTTTGCAAAACTATGTATTTGTTTTTCCCCTTAAGGGAGGATTTCCAGGTAAAACTGGTTCTTGTGCATTCCTGCTGCAGGAGCTGGTTTCTTGCCCAGCCTGTGTCCCAGTGTGCCTAAAGCACACCCTGTATCGATGTGGGACTGTGTCTTTGTGCCTAAGGAGGAAATGCCAAATCAGACTGATTGCTCTCACGGTGGTTTAAGAATTAAAAGTACAGGTAGGCTTCAGGGGTTAGATTTGCTTGGAGAGGCATGGTGGCTTTTGAAGTACAAAGAAACTGTAGGTCCTGGTGGAGGATGCACTGAAGAGAAAGAGACCTGATAGGGTCTCTGCTAAAAGCAGAGGAAAAGCAAGGAAATACTGTAGATGCTAAGGGTCAGAAAAGAGGTTGAGCATATTCATTTCCAGACCCATAATAACGCGTTAGTATTTTAAGAGTTAGAATGTAAGTGCAGACAGTGACTTTGGAGCCTGTTCTGCCATAGCAAAATTCACACCAGGTGGCGGGTTTTCAAATGCAACAATCCCAGTGCAGAGAACCCAAGGGTTAATATGAAAATAATTTTAAGAATGGGTAATTTTAAAGGCCTGGAGATTGCTGCCTTGAATACCTATCCTCAGGCCCAGTTGCAGGGAGTGGTACAGGTTGGGAGCAATTAAAAGAAAGGAAATCTCCCTTGAATGCTCACTCACAGGGCCAACAAAAAAAAAAAAAGAAAAGAGAAAACAGTTGCCAAGTGGAAGTTGATGTTTAACTACATGTCAAGCAAAGTTGTGCTGAGGAGCACGGGGATGCTTCAAACTGGCTGCTTGTGACAAGGTCCTTCCTGTAGGCTTTGCACATGCACAAGCATGCACACATGAATAAGACAGGAACCACTAGAGAAGACAGACGGAAAGCCTTCTGAAGATGGGAAGGCATCAAGAGAAAAGAAGTTGACCCAGCCAAGCTGGCTCAATGCTATTAACAAGGGATAGCTGAAGGCTAAATGAGGGGGAAAACACGGCATTATTAAGATACAGATTTGTCATAAAGGCTGCATTATTAATTTAAAATATTTTGAAATATTAAAGACACCAAACTTGTACATAGGTGGCAATAGCCCATCCACTCAGATTAATTTGGGTGAAACACAGTAAGCATTTTGGGTAATCCTATTGCAGAAGTCACAGAACAAGATAAATTGTATTTGTTATGCCTTTGTTATTTTATGGCACACACCACTCATTCAGAGTCTTAAATATAGACTTGATCTTATACCTAGCAGAAAAAGCCCATTTTTTTCCTTCTGCATTGAGAAACACGTAGCTTGCCAAGGTCATACAGGAAGCCTGTGGCACAGAGAAGAATTGCTTTCACCTCTTCTGAGTCACATGCCAGTGCTGCCATTTCCCACTTATTCTGCTTCTCTATCTGTGATCAATGTTTTTTCTTATAAGCTGGGGAAAGACAGGGGCAAAATGCAATAGCTATCTCCTCCAGAGATGGGTGGTCCCATTCAGTTTCATTGGTCTGAAATCGAAAAAAAAAAACCTATAGGATTTTGAGGAAAGATCAATTAAAACCAGAAGAAAATATCTGATACCTTCCTCCTATTGTTTTTTAAGAAATGACTGGCAGAGAGCATAGGACAAAAAGGGTCCTTTTAAAAAGGATTCCTCTCAGTCCTGTAAGTGTTTCTAAATGGTAATGGTCTCTAACTATATGTCAACTCTTTCCAACTTCATTCATCAAACAGAACCTCTAGAGAGACCATGTTGATCCCCATGGCTATAAAATTCCCTCGGTGCTCTAATGATCTGAAGGTACAAAAATTCCATGGAAATAAATCCCAATTAAATATCCATTAACAACGATGGAAAGATCACTGGGGCTATTAGAGGTGGCCCTAAGACACAGGAACCACACACAAAAAATTGTCCAGATTCTTATTTATCTGCTTTAATCACCATAGTGCAAAGAAAAACCTTCCTAACGTTTCAATAACTTGCTAATTTATTGCACTGAACTCAGTAACATTTTCATAAGGCTTAAGTACTTATTATTTATATCGTGGCAACAACTAATAGTCTCCGCTCAGATCACTCCCTTTTTCTCGGTGTTATAAGAGAAGCGTCTGCTGCCCTTCCTCCAAAACAAGAAACAATGGAAGATGCAAGACCCCAGTTTTACCCAAGCAACACAAAAAGTTGAAGCAACTTGTCTTATTTTACTTGGAAGGCTGTGGCAGGCTGGATCTGAGCACACTTTTACAGAGTTTTAACTATAAGAGACTCCTCTTTAATAGTAGGATGTCTTTAAACTCATTGCTGGTAATAGGCTTGTTAACACTGGCTGATTTCTGTCATGTTCCAGAGACTTAACACAGAATTGAGTAAGCAGCTTATTGTTGAAATGCTTACTCCCAGGTTGCCATTCAAACACAACATTGTTCTTCGAGCACTCAGACTTGTGTGACACCAAATCCAACTATGCGTCATGCCCCCACTGAAAATATGACAAGGAGATGGTCCTCAACCTTGGTGGCACTCAAACATCCTCTGGGACACTGAGCACAGGGTAACGTCCACAAAGGTTTGACCTATTTATTTACTGATATTGTGAAGACGGTTTCCTCTTGCACCTTAAACCCTTCTGCCATATGTAAGTAGAGTGAATCCTCAGCCCCTGCGACAATTTACAGCAAGCAAAAATCTGGTCTTTGCAACTTCTTCAAAACCTCACTGCAATTATAGCTGCAGACCCTCAAAAGTCCTAGGCCTGAATATTCCTGATATTGAAATAGACTGTGCCATCCTAACTGCACCATCACCTAACAAGCGGTGTGATCTGTGTGATACACTCTAGTCCAGGTTTTGATCTCGACACAGCACACAGAGAGCATCGTTGAAAGTGACATGTGATATCTTACCGAATTCAGGCTCAGGGAAATTGCCAGTACTTATCTTGCTTGACCAGAGTGCAGCCTTCAAAGCACTAATCATGAAATCTTATTACTGTACAAAGATTGGAATTATACACTGGTAGCTGTGGTTCACACTTTTTGATTGGTTTAGGCCTTACTTGACTGGGAGATACTAGTTTCTGTCAGTAGGAAACTCGGTGCTGCCTTCCTTCTGCCAAGCATCTACCTGCTCCAAAGGGGCGTGCATTACACACAGCTTCGACAAATTTTGTCCTAACAGGAGGAAACACAATTTATTTGGGTTTCCTCAAATCTGAAAGGCCACCTACACTCTCTGTTATCCAAGTGTCATAAAATCAATGTAAAAAATGAATGCTTAGCAAGCAAGCACTGTTAAAAATCGGAAACCACCGGCTCTGCATTTTCATCCACTGCCTTAAAACATTTAGTCTCACTGCAAATAATTGACTAATCGAATTAAAACTTCCTTGGGAAAGCAAGTGGCTCTGACCTGGCCTGTGTACTTTCCACTTCACACTAATAAATCAATATTTTTCTACTGCCCTTTGCCTTTCTTCCTGTAGGTTACCAGTAGTCTCATTGCCCGATTGCTGTTGCCTTTGTCAGCTGGATTCTGTCTTTTCCTTTCTTTTTGCTGGCACCTGTTTTAAAGCTTGCACGTAGCTCCACAACACACTGTCCATCAACTGACTTCAACAGAGACTTCTTTTTGCAATGCATCATGTTGTATTCCCTGGTGCAGTTTTCTGCCCTAACGTTCACATCTGATGGGCTTCATGGATTGGTTTTGAAAGCAATAAATCGTTGTTTCCCACCGAGCCACCACCAGCATATTTCTGCAGATCATCATGTGCTCTACATTTGATTAAATAAGAAACCCTTAGATTTCATTCATAGCTGTGTAATAGGCCTGTAGAAACTACAGCAATCAGCTCCAAGAAATAAGATCTTAAGAAACTGTGCCACATATTTTTGGTGTCTTTCAATACATTGTGTCAGTTGGAAATGAGAACAAGTTAAGATTACATGACCAATATGTTTCCTCACAGATACCTCAGCATCATCATGGGGCAAAAGCTCCTTCTCATGCACCAGCTTGGAAAGTCAGCTTTGATCAAACTCTGGTTATTGAAAAAGACCAAATCCTGGAGCTGGCCATAAGCCCCTGGCTTTTAATTCCTACTGAGAATGTTCAATATTTTGCATGGATCTGATTTTTTGCTGCCTTTTTTTTTTTTTTTTAGTTAAGTCTGATAACTGGATTTAAGACTTTCTAGAGCAAAGACTTTTAATGAAATCTGCGAGAACTGAGATACAATGCCACTGGTACAGTTGGCATAGCCAATAGCAAAATTTTGCTGAGCTTCTCACTGTAAATCCCTGATTTTGGTAGGTTTTAGATTCCCCAAAATGTAGTTGATTTGAGTGGCTTATATTCAACAAATACACACCTCATGCTGACTTTTCTTGTGAAAAGGGTCAACCAGAATGACCTAGCCATTTCCCTGAACGGGCCTAGAAGGATATACCTTGTTTTTTCCTTTGTGGTAAATGGATTGCTGGCTACTTTTCCTCCAGGAAGCTGTGCTGGGTCCTCCCCAGGAACAGACACACTCAGGTGGGGTTAAGAACTCATAACCCTGTGCCTTTTCTTACTGGTGAAAGCTGGGTAAATTTACTTTTTTTCACTGCAGATGGAAACTCACTCAAATTTGACTGTGTTGCAGGTCTTTGAAAAGTTACAGCTTGCACAAGTTCATGTGGAGACTCATTAGATGCTGAAGTCTGAATCTCAGCAACTCCACCACACCACATGGTTTCCTCCTCACCTCAGTCCTCCCATTCTGACCAGGTCATACAGATACTGTCCTACAGAATAAAGAAGCATCTCCTCACCTGGGCACTGTGGCCACATTTTCGCTGCCCTAGGAAATGGTGAGAGTTGGAATTAATGTGGAATACTTGAAAAACAAAGAGCAGGAGGGGATCTGCAGTGCTGGGCTGGAGCAGGGGAAAGGCTGGTAGGGAGTTCTGGGTGTTTGGGTGAGGAAGGGCAGGTACAGAAAAGCAGGTACAAATTCAAAGGAATGCAGAAAAAAGAGGAAAGGAGGATGACTGGGTGTTTGGGAGGACAGAGGCCACTGCAGCCCTTAGCTTAGTTAGTCCTTAGCTGCTGCCAGACAGTAGCAAAAAACCCACACAGACAAAAACAGCTCAGCTAAATTAATATTAAATCTAGGAGAGGTCCTTGGGTCAAATGCTGTCTTGTGCACTCCAAGGCCTGTCCAGTGCCTGAAGAGACATGGGACTGTGGGAATGTGCTTCAGCACTGCCAACACATTGAGCCAAGAAGCATTTAGCCAGCACCATTGTGCATTGATTTAACAGGGAAAGCAAGGGGAACGGGGCAAGTCTGACACCCCCATCCTACATGTGCCACTCACAGCACCCATTGCTGCAGATGTCTTCCTTGGAGGCACTCACGGAAGACTAAGCACAGCTCATTGCAGCAGAGATAGCTGCGATGCCACCTCCCACCATAACCTGCAGCCACAGAATACAAGAGCCTGGCCAAGACCTGGAACACCCTCTCTGGATTTCCTCTTCACCCTGCAGCACAGCGAACGAATGTCCCCCGTGCAGGGGAGTGCTCCAACCCCAGCCACACAGCAGAGATTAACTGCTCACAGGGGAAAAAGGAAAATACCAGAGGGGACAGGACTGCAGCCTACGGGTTTGGGAGCTTGGTGAGCCGTGGGAGCCCTTGGCTTGATCCCAATACTGTTTATGCTCTTTGCATGAAACAGTGAGCAAATTTCTTCAGTACCCCGGCCTCATTCGATGAATAGCAAGTTATACAGTATTTCATTGCAACACATAACTCCATTATTGCTAAGAGGCATGAGGTGAAATTATAGATATTCCTTGACTCCCATCCTATTACTAGTATGAGACAAAATGATACATGTGCTGATAAAAGGATTTGAAATGATGGTCTGTGTGTCTGAAGTGCCAGTACAGTCAGAATTATTTTTAAAAGATTATATTAAAGCATAAATTAAAAGGCTATCCAGAAAGAAAAGTAGATGACTTCCAATAGAGTGTAACTTCTATCAAGGTTTAGCATACACTGTGTAGTTACTCTTAATGGGCTCAGTCTTTCTCATAGATTATTCACATATTCTGTGGGAAGTCCGGCTGGATCCTCTTTCTATCCCCTGTAAACCACAGTTGATAATATCTTTCCATTATATTCCTAAGGTGTAGCTATTTCATTTTACCCAAGGGATCCCAGAGCTATTGTGTAGTCCCTAAAAAGCTTTAAAACAATTTGTCTGTGTAGCAATTCTTCTTTATTCCACCCTGTTGCACGAAATCTCACATTTTCTTAATTTGATCATATGAAATGTTTGGGCTTGACTACTGAAAGAAATCACAATCTTTTAAAGGGAATGAAAAAAAAAAATCTTGAGAGGTTACATGTTGTCTGTGTGATGCTTAGACAAACAGTGCTCGGACAATCTATTGCTTGATTAGGTACTAATTCCCTGTGGTTTATCTTAAAGGTATATAGTTCAGCCTTTTAGCAAGTTCAGTCTTAAAAGCTGCACATATACCTGGAAAAGCCAGCAGAATAAAGTAACAATGCTAATAGTCTTCCTACAGAGCATTTTACCTCATAAATACTTCTAATTTTTCTTGGTGGTTTTTTTTTTTCTGCTGGGATTTCCACAAATTACAGAAGTAGAGAGAGCATCTGCTGGGAGAATAGTATTCCAAATGACTGTTAACTGCCTAAAAATTGCCTGCAAATACATTTTTGGCTTTGTTATGCCTAATAATGACTCATTGCTGAATTATCCATTTCTTTATTGGATATGAGGTCAAATTAACAAAGTAAATGGAAGTGCTCTAGACTGAAATGCTTGTTATCTTAGGCCTGATCAACTGGTTCATTAAGGTTATTTCCTCCTCACCCTGACTTCCCAGAAAAACTCTTTGCTTCACCATGGGAAACTGATTTCTTAATTCACATGCTATTATTCCAGAAGCTAATGGAGATATTTTTAAAATAGCGTTATCTGGTCTACCTTCGGCCCTGCCAGCCCAGCTGGGACGGCTGAAAGAAGGTGTATCAGCATGATGGAAGCAGATCAAAGTGCTCACAAACCCATGATTTCCCACATGGCTGGTTGACTCCACATTGGACAGGGCTGCTTGGGTGGGACGTAGCTCCTTCTGAAGCTTTCTTATCCATGAATTTTACCTGCTTTTTAGGACCAATCTCAAGTGGCAAAAGTCTCCAACCACTGTTAATGTTGGCAGAGCTTCCCCAGCGATGGCGGCCATGGGTCCTAGCTATGAAGACTCTGCCTCTGCCTTGCTCTCACATTTATTCATGCCCTGCCTCTGTTGTGTGATGCTGATGGCACTGGTGACCAGGTGGTCCTGGCAGGGACATGGTGACATGACTTGCTGCACTTGCACAGCTCAGGCTCCTGGTCCCAGCCGAGGCTTTCACTTGCTGGGTGGGGACTTTTGCATCCTGGGGCTGCAGAGCTGGCAGGGATGGGGCTGACTGTTAGGTCCAGGGTCTGGAAGGTTTCTGTCCGACATGGCAGATTTGCAAGGCTGTTGTGTGAATTTTTCCCTCATCACATCTGGATCCCAGAGGGGCTGGTTGGGAGCACTTAAATTACAAGGGTTACAGCATCAACAGGCTCCAGTGCAGCCGGTGGCTTGGAAAGTGTCCGACTGAGATGGCTGCAAGCTGAAAGGCTGAGTCCTGGCATGCCGACGGGGCTTGGCACTGCATCTTCTGTAGCTGATCTAATTCCTTTTAGCTTCTCCTGGAGAAGAGCTGATGCTCACACTTCTGCCTTATGGAGTTTCTTGGTAAATCTAAAGACACAGAAAGTCTTTTGAGCCACCTTCAACTTTAGAGTCTACCACAGTCTACTGTTGCTCACTAAAAAACAAACTTGAAGAAGTCTTACCAGTGAAAGCAGTGAAATAGGGCATGAACCTCTATAAATAATCCTTTAATACAAAGAACAAAATCTCCATTAACCTCCTCTTGTATCTGTAGGTAATTTGTTTTGACTGAGAAGAGTCTGTTTTGGCTGAAAAACAACAAAAAATGTGACCGAGAGCAGGAACACCTCCTATGAGGAGCAGGAACTGAAGTAGCTTTTAATACAGTGCAATCAAAAGCTCGGATCACAACTTCAACTTGAGTTACCCCAACTTAAGAAAATCCCAAATCTGAATCTTCTCCAAAACCAGACTTTATCTTTATAACAAGGGACAACAAGACATTCCCATCTAACACTCCCGGATTTCAAAACCTGTACGCTGTCAGACATGTCTGAGTGTTGTGTTGGATGCATTAGTGTGATAGTGCTGATTCAGAACAAAAGAACATCTTTGATTAGTAAAATTCACGCTTGTGCTGAGGGCCGACATTGGATCTGTGCACCACTTAATTCTCATCTAAGCCCTCAGGCTTAGGTGAAACCTATTTGCCTTGTGCTGACTTTCTGCACAGGGGTGAATTTCATTCTCTGTGAGATCTGTCTGTGCAACGTAACACAAGACGTAAAGAGGAATGAGAAATATCTCCCTCCATTCCCACAACATGTCCCAGATTTCCTCTTAAAATGTCTCTGATAATTGCTTTCAACTGCTGGCATGTACACACTCTTTGGAGGAGGCACTCATTCAGAGAAAATGTGCAAATCTCCAGGGCTGATTTTGGTTTTCAGAGGACAGAGATCCCTAAAACACTTTAAAAATCTTAAAAAAATAAGAAGTTGCTACTTCTCTAATGAACGCATCTGAAGAACAAGACATATCTCTTTTTTTCAGTCTGACAGAATGAAACGTCAATCCTGAGGAACATTTGCATGTAATTACATAACTCATCTAGCTTTTCCTGATGGAGTGATATGGCATGCAAGCCAAGCACCAATGTACAATAAAAAAGACTAAATCCTTATTGCCAAGATTAGCTTCAACTTCTCTTCATGTTTCTTGGTGAAAATGCACTTTCAAATCAGCTGATGGCTACATATTATTGCCCCACTAAAGAGTGTTGCAAGGGCTAAGCACTCTAAACTCCAGCTATTTCAATAATTTATTCCTTTTGTTGATCTAAAGATGCAGAAGTCCTCATCTTCTCATCATAACTGACTTAACAAAAATCTCTGGTGACAAATTGATTTTTTGCAACCTGCCAAGTTCCTGTAGTAGATTTAAAACGAAGCAATCTTTAATTTATTCTTAACGTTTAATCCCAATAAAACACTCAAACAGCAGCTTCTGCTGGCATTCGGAATGCAGCTGTTTAATAAAATAACAGCAACAGTTCCAGTCTGTGGATGGATCTGTTTCTCTTTGTCTCTTTACACAATAGGCTATACCCATGGTTAACTGGGTAACACGGTTAACCCCAGAATGGACTTTACCATGGTGTATTTTGTTTGGATTATGATACCAAAGCCTTCACATAAATAGAGCTCTCACTGAAGTCGCATTAGACCAAATCTTAAGAGACAGTGAAGAAATACATCCAGTCTGGTGTCGCCACTTCATCAGCCTTAAATCAGCTTGTAAGGGAAACTTGCACACAGATGCAAAGCCAACCCCAGTGATATTCAGAGTTTTCGTCTCTCATTTCCATAGGACACCCGTCAGAAGATCCCACCTGGGAATGAACTATCAGCCAAGCTGTGTGGATCTGTTCCTGTAGCATGGTGTTTCGGAAAACAAATCTGCTGTTACCTACAGAAATGTCATTTGAAATGCCATCAAACCATACGCGCCGACATTCTCCGAGTCTCAGAGTCTGTACTGGTTTTTGACATGGCTCACCCACATAGTAAGAAAGTTCACATTTTCCTGCTGTTCAAGTGTCCAATGCTGTCAGCAATGCTGCCAGCATCGACCCTGTTGCTCTCCAAAGAGCCCTTCACAATTGTAAAGCACATTTTTGTTTTCTTCCATCATAAGCTTTTTTGTTCACTGTTGGCCAAATAATGTTGATAATAATCCCTTCTAGGGAAAGAAGTTTACAAGCATAAAAATTACCTTTGTGTCTTGTAAGACAACACAATCTCTAGCTCCCCATGGTCATTTATCATAGGAAAATGAAAGAGTTTAATGGTATTGACCAACACTACATCCTCAATCTTCTCTGAGAGCACATAACTTTTGGCCATGGGTTAGATACTAGCCAGCCATGCATGCCACATCTATATAAAACACAGATCGTTAGTTCAAATTTTCCACTTTAAAAAAAATGTATATTGTTCTGGCATTTTTTAAACAGCAACTACCGTATGTATGTAATGCTTTTTCTGAATTACCCTCTCACATCTCATAGAAAAGCCATGTGAGGGGGGGAAATTGCACATGAGGTCTCCTACCTCTTACCAACAGCTTCTGACCTCACAGCAGGGAAGGCAAAGGTGAATCAAAACGCTATCCAGAACTGTTGGGCGACCTAAGCATAAGGTGCACAGTCCTTTCAAAACGGTCAGGTGAGAATTTCTTTGGTCATGGCCAGACATGAAAGCGTTAAAGACAAAATAAGGAAGACAGGCCTGCAAGATCCAAGTTTGAGCTGAAGAGGAAACCATTGAGACAACTGCCATAAGGCTGACCTGTTGTGTCTCCTGGTTTCTTTGCCATTCTCCATCTGTCTCTGTCCATCTGTTGACCCTTGCCTTCTACTTTGATTGCAAGCTCTTGGGGCTTTTGGAGCTTCTGGGGGTTTGGGACTTTTGGAGCCGGTACTGCACTTGGAACAATTCCACATGTTCTAGTCATGAACGACGGTCCCTCATGTGATGATAGTGATGGACCAGAATTCCCATCCTTTGGGAAATCCTGGTGTTGTGATTATTTTCTCTTCTGGAAGTGAAACCAGATATTTCTCACAGAAAGGAAATTATTTTTAAAAAATTAATGAGCACTATTAAGATATTTTATCTGAATGATACTGAACATAGGTCTGTTAAGTATTACAAGTAAAACAATCAGCATAGTATTAACAGTTGTTAATATGACCTAAGAGTCTAAGTAAAATTAATTGAAATGCCAGTGACATAGCAAACCTTTTTATCTTTGACGGTAAGAAAGATTTTGTCTTACTGTAACAAAATGTTTCAGCATCACTAAAATAAAATTATAGTGTCACAATTATTCGTTTCAACTCGTTATCTTTGAAAACATCATAAGAGTTGACACATTTCTGCAAAACATTTCACAGTGACGAAGCCACACTTGTTGGATAGGAAGCTGTTCTTTCAGGAAAGCTCTACCTGAGAGAGTTTAGCTTTAGCCTGATGCTAGAACTCTGCATAATGAAATCACAAGAGGACTTGCATTTGCGACAACCCCAGGTGGAAGCATGACTTTGAATGAGTGAACAACAAACTCGTCCTGCATTAACATTCAAGATGGATCTAAGGAGACAGTGCTCCAGCCTTCAATTAGTTTCTGCTAAGCACCCAAACGGAACCAGGGCAACCTGGAAAAAGCCACACAACTGTAGCGAAATACATGCTACTAGAATAAGGACCAATATCAACTCCATTGAGCCCAGAAATTAATTAACTCTTTTTTAAAAAATACCTGAAGATCCTTGAATAAAAGTATTGTTCTTAAGGTAGTATCTGACAAGTTATGTGGTTATGACCCTTGCACCAACAGCTCATGCAATCATTCAGAGGGTTTAAAGACTCCAGCTATTCCCTTTGCCCGGTGGATAATTTTGCAGGAGGGAGAGAAGTTGATGGTCCTGCTCACGCCTGCTTCCTTAACTCAGGCCCAGCGTTTCAGAGAGATCAGAGATGAATGCACTGTGAAAACACGGAGTGCACTGTTTCCATAAATGCATGGAAACCAACAACACTCAAGAAAGAGCAAAACGGGAGTGCCGGGCTCTGTGCAGTGCTTTGCATTCATCATCCTCAAAGAGGCTTCACAAAAGCATTCAGTGTCATTCTCCTAGTGCTCCAGCATCTCAGTCTTGGCTCAGCATGTAAGTAATAAGTGGATAACTTTTCTTATCTTTTCTTATTGAAAGAGAGAAAGAGAGAAAGAGAGAAAGAGAGAAAGAGAGAAAGAGAGAAAGAGAGAAAGAGAGAAAGAAAGAAAGAAAGAAAGAAAGAAAGAAAGAAAGAAAGAAAGAAAGAAAGAAAGAAAGAAAGAAAGAAAGAAAGAAAGAAAGAAAGAAGCAACAAACCCAAACTGATTCCGATCCAAGGACCTTTTCCATCTCCCGTAAAAGATTCACATTCTTTGGCGTTATAAATATGTTCATGTTAACAGACTAACATCATAAATAACAGCCCAGTCTGAAGCTGGCTAAAAGATGAACCACATCTATTAAATGTGGCTCACCTCCACAAGTCTAAACTAGGCTATAAAAATATAACTGACCTGATTCCACGAGACAGCCATGAAAGACAATGCGCTGGGCACACAGGCTTCGCCTCTCAGGACACTGCTGCTGGAGCGCTGCGTGAGAGCGGGCATGCCTCCTTTAGCAAGCCACCTTAGCTACTGAATTACCAAAAGAAAATGAAGGTCTAGTTGGGTGATTCATCGCAGCTTCTTTCAGAGGTCTGGCTCCCCATACGGATTGCGGGGGGACGTAGACACATTCAGAAAATGGTCCCTTCCTACCTCTCCCCACCCCAGGGAAACTGAAACCTCATGACAGTGTGGCAGGGCTTCCTGCCATGGGGCAGTGAAGCACCTGCGGCCAGCACAAACCATGCCACCCTCCCAAAGTCCAAAATTTTTAGAGCCTCTCAGGGTTTGGAGCACCCAGTTTCTCTGAGAGGACATCTACTGGGCTCACCTTCTTGTTCTTAAATTAATGGCTAGCAGAGCTGCTGCCCAGTGTTGGCACCATGGCAGCACCCTGGTTAGCCCATATTCAGCTCCCCTCCATCCAAGGAACCACAGTGCAGACCTCATGCCCCAGGGGTGAGACCAGCACAGCACACGATGGTCCAAGTCCCCACGAGCCTTTGCTGGAGAAATGAAAGAGCGATGGAGCCAAGAGGTAGGCAGCGAAATACCAATGTTCCAGTCAGAGAGCTCTGCTTTTGGGGCCTTGTTTGTCTGATGGGCTCCAATGTAAAATAAACACTCCCTGGGGAGAGATTAGTTTAAGCGTCTTGGTACGGAAGACACCTTCCCCACCACATTCATTACCATCACTGCTTGTCAGCATGCCGCTTCCATCAGCTCTTTGTTCATTCCTTTGCCATTGATACTTTCTGGCCAGTTCATCATCAGTGGCGCCTGTCAGTCCAACCCCTCTGCCTCTGCAATACCTTCACAAGCAAAAAGAGACCAGGCAAAATAGACCTGAAACTTCAACCAAGTTCAGCTCCAGGCTGGAGCCAGGGGAGAGTGCATGGACAGCACAGACTGGGGTTGGGCGACCCAGGATCTCCTCCTACCATCAGTTCTCGCTCCCTGCGTGGCCTTAAGAAAATTACAATAACGCTAGACCAGACTGCAGTCTGAGTTACAAGCAAGAGTGTTGCGTTCACACGTAAAATGTGCTTGTAATACTTCATGAGGCCCTCTGATATCTGCACAGTAAAGGTGCTAGGGAAACAAGCACAGTTATTCATGGACATCAAGAAACTAGAGCCAATAACTGACTTTTGTCTGTCTTCAACCCTAAAGCAGGTAAAATTTGCCAGTTTTGGCAGAGTTTCACTGTCAGCTTTGGTTCAGCTGACCTTAATCTCCTGGAAAGCAGGAATCCACAGAAAGAGACTCTCTGTGTGTGCGTGTGTGTGAGCGTGCGAGTGAGCTGCTGCCCTACTTAATTTCAATAGCCCAACTTTAGCTCACGTGCTTTCTCCATGGGTCCAGCCACATGAATGGCTTGCGACAAGAAATGCTAAGGTGCAAATTTGCAGCGCGTCAGCTGCTCCATAATAACTGCGTGAGCTTGCAAGCCATGATGGATGCAAGGCAGTCCAGCGCTCGCTCTTTGACAGTTAAGCTACTTCATATTTAATGCAAGGGCTTACCACAGCTACCTCATGGGGCCAAGCACAAGCACAGGTTACCGCAGACTAGCTGGTGTGCTGTAATTTTGCACCATATATCAAAACTTGCTTTAGAAATAGGTAGCTGCTGGGCATGAAGATGATGAGGGCAGGAAGACCGGCTCTGGGCTCCCCAGATCATAAAGTCCTGCTTGCACCCCTGGATCTGCAGGGTCTTGACAGCAAACTGCTGCAAAGCAGCAATGTTCTGAATAGCCAAACCTGGGGCCACGTTCAGTGGGTGCCTGCTGGGGTGTCCAGCCAAGCTTGGTGCACCACAGAGCCTTCTGTCCCTTGCCAAGCGGCTCACCAGTACCAGCCCCAAAGGCGCAGCAGTGCTGTCTGCACATCTTGCCAGGGATTCACCCAGACTAAGGTCCATATGAGTCTGCCCATGCTGTGTAGGTGTGCTCCTGGGCTCTGTGCTGTGGGTACTGGGTATCTCTGCAGCTTTTGGGGTGTTTTCCCTGTGCTGTGCGGGTCAGACATTGGGTCTCCCATGCAGAATTGCAGCCACCAGAAGGCAGAACTCATTGCGGGATGAAACCACCAGGTCAGGATAAGCTCAGATGTGCTGTGGTGAAGGGGTGGCTCTTTCTGGAAAGAAAACAAATCCACCTCCCACAGCCACCCTCCTGCTCCCCCTGCAGTGCTATGAACCTTTAAAACCCCTTTCCCAACCCATGTGCTCCCACAGTCCCCACCTCAGTCTAGCTCTGCACCCCCGGGTCCCAGTTACCACCTCCCATTGTTCCTCTGGGAACCATGAGGGACAGCAGTGCCTGAGGATTGTTGCTGCATGGTACATTTTTGATTGCATAGTTGAGAAACCTCAAGTCATCTCTGCTTGGGTTGCTTCATGGTGACTTGTTTCTGTTAGCATATTCCAACTTAGGGATCCGGCTACCAGCCTGGATGGGGGAACACTCCAACTCACGGTAGATAAGGATAACCATCCTGAGACGTGCTCCGAATATCCCCAAATTAAACAATAAATGTAAAGAATTTCGATACAGTCCCAAGGACAAGGAATCAGAAATCCTGAGTCTACTATTCTTGGCCTTTCACAGTTACATAAAAAAGTCAAATTTTTATGAGAGTGATTGCTAAACCCAGATTGACTTCTTGGAGGTGTTGCCTTAGGTCTAACTCTGATGGATTTCAGGCATGAACGTTCCCTGACAGTGAAAAAGCCTTTTCAGGTGTCTCAAGCCAGGCATCCCAAATCAGTGACCACTTTTGAAAATAAAAATGTAGGTCTGGGAACCTATTCCCACTAAGTCTTGTTTATGCGAGTGCACGGCTACAATGGACTGCTTGTCTGTGTAATGGCCAGACTCTGAGTAAGGATTTGCAGACTCAGCTTCCTAATCACAGCCAGTGGAATCCTGGCCCTCCTGAAATCAAGGGAATTTTCCCTTTGACTTCAGCTGGGACCTGGATTTCACCTTCTGTGTTCTCACCTACAAAATGTGATTAACCAGGCTGCTTTTTTCAAAGGAGTGTTGGGAGGCTGTAGTCATTAGTGGCTACAAAGCATAATTTTATTTCTTAGGGTGGAAGCTGCTGTTGAAATCCAAAATGTTGTTAATACAGCTTTTTAAATCACATAGCTTCTCGAGCATTTTGCAAACAAGCAAACAAAGTGCCTGAAGCTCCCCAAAATAAAATAACTTCACCTTTAGCACTTGAACTTGAAAGTACCATATGTCAACATGGGAATGCAAAGTCTGCATTTCATGAGCTGCAAAAACTCCCTGGGGGAGATCTAGGGACCGCCAAAAGTTCTTTGGGGGACTCTCTTTTGTACTGAAACTGGGGAACTCTCAGCGGGCTTACCCAGCTGCTGGAAATTCTTCCACAGACACTGATGTGCAGCGCTGTTCCAAAACAAATATCTCTGAGTCCCACACTTCATCCATCTGTTTCGCATTTCAAGGAGTTAGTGTTCCACACACAAGTGTGTTAAGAGACCAAGAGAGCAAGCTGGACCAACAAAGGCTCATTAAATAAGGGGGGG